>CCAG010003796.1:0-31526 GCA_001077435.1 Glossina morsitans morsitans | reverse complement strand
ATAAAAAAATAAAAACAATAGAAACCACTACACACACAAATGCAGCAAAATTGCCGTTATGTTTTACTTCATTGAAGTTGCTTGAATTTTTCTAAAAAGCTAGATTTAATTGATGCTGGAGCTATTCTTTTGTGCCAATTAGATAGCTAGGTTAGCAAATAGGTAACTAAAGCAATTAATACCTTCCGTTCCACCTACATGTAGTTACAGAATACAATATAAAATAGAACCTTGCTATGTGATCTCAAAAAAGTAAAATTCGATGAAAAGAAAACGTTAATAAAATTAACACAAAAGATTTATAAAAGAAAACAATATTACATAGGAGTAAAACTATAGCAGGGATAGATAAGTTCTCCTAAACATCCTTTATGCAATTCAAAGCTAGCGATAATAATGCATGTAATGCAATCCAATTAAAATGAACTCAACTTTCAGTCCGCTACAAGATCAATCCAACATTGTCGCAAACTACGAAATAATTTTACCATTTACCAAAAGTAGAGTTTACCGATTGAGCATCTCCACCATCAAATAAATAATTTTCTGTAAAGTTTCAATGCCACCCACCAATTTACCCAATACGGTATGCTTTTCATCTACATGCTTGACGCCAAATCTTTTCCACGAATATTTCGACAAAATCCGCACCCCCATTGCTATATTAAAAAAATATATGAAAAGTTCGAACAAAAAATTGAATCATTAAATAAAATATTATTTTTTTAACCGAAAAGTAGGCAATCAAAAATATTTATAATTCTATTTTCCCTCTTAATATTTAAAAGTTTATATAAGTTATTCCCTAAAGTTAATAAAGTTTATTGGCCAATTTTCTCTTTTATTGGCCAATTTTCTCTGTTAAAAGGGTTCCTCGATATATATCTTCTTAGTAATTTTTATAGAAATCAATGGGTGATGTACGAATACTCTTTAATGAACACTAATTGCCATCGTACCACAACACACCACTGATGTTCCAAAAAGTTTTACTTGTTTGTGTGCATGCCTGGTGTTGTGGTGCATCTGCATGTATAACCACTATAAGCGTATGTTTATTGTTTGTTTGAAATTTTGTTTCAATTGAACTATGAATGGAAAGGATTTGCGACCACTGTCCGTAGTTAATAGTTCAATAGCGGCTTCATGAACTGAACACTATTTAAATCTTTAAAGCTTTTGAGTATCTTTAATAAAATATTTTTTATCTTATTTGGGTGAAGAACAGTCTATGAAGATGGTTCGAAAAATTTTAAATAAACAATTTCGACTGTAGATTGATTGCAAAAAAACGAGGGGAACCACCTATCTTAAGCCCTTCTGGGTGTAGCATACATACGCACAAATTTAATTTACTCTTGTACTACAAGTGTTGTAGGATATAGTAAGAGAATAATAATATTGGATAAGAATTAAATAATACAAAATCAAAATTAAATTGATTAAAGAATTCGAAGTTTATATACTTAGGATGCATTATAATACTTACCACTTCGTATCTCAGCACCGACGTAGTAAGTAGTACTACTACAAGTAGTAAGTATACTCACTTTCACTCGTTTGTTCTGAATTGTAACGAGCAAAATGAATGAGTATATTCTCATTATGTATTTTTAAAAAAAATTTAACAGCCCTGTCTTTAATATTTCTATATATTGTAATTGTGCAGTCGTTCCTGTCAAACGCTTTAACAACAAAGTAAGCAACTCGGCTGCAGATATATTAAAATTTATAAATCATATTTGCCTGTGCCTAGGAATACATCATGGGGAGAAGTCTGCAAGCAAATTCCTTTGCTAGAAAGTTTTCAATATCTATCTATGTGGCAATATATTTCATTGTTCCCCTAGTAGAGAATAAACTTTTAACAGTTGGTAACATTTTGTAAACTTTGATTAGTTTTTTTGCTTTAAATTCGGGAGAGAAGCAAAAAAAATTGTTTAATAGATTTGTAAACTTTTTTATATATACTTATGATTTTTATTCAAAAAAAAAGTCAAAATATTTGTTAAATAAAAAAACAGAAAATTTTGAAAAAGAAATACTAGAGAGAGTAAAACGCAAAAAATTCAAAAAAAAAATCCAATTGATGCGCGTGCTATAAAATTGTATGTAAAGAAAATAAATAGATAAATGAAAGATTTCGCAAAATTTGCTGCAAAACAACAACAATATACCGCTAAAGAGTATTGTTATAAAAGCAAATAATTATTTAAGGGGACGTACATGTGGATAAAAGGATTCGCGTACAATTTAGTTGTAGTGCTTCAAAGAAGTTAATGTGAACGTTAAGTGATAAAAATTGGAATGTAAATATTAATAAACAACATAAACTCTTGCAGAGCAAACAAAAACAAAAAAAAAAAAAGCGAGATACAAAGAAGACTGTTTTCAGTCTATATATATATAAATATATATATATACAAATTGCAAAGCAATGACCGAGGCTGTCGATATCTCCGTTGTAGAACAGCGAGTATATGTTTTAGAAATGGGAACAGAGAACCGGAAAACGTTACAAGAGTTTTTGATGGCTATTCGTAAAGCTGAGGACTAATGCTAGGGAAAAAATCGCTTGACTATAATTCATAGTTTGATCAGGAATATTTACTAGCGTCACACATAAAATCCAATCTAATCGGTTCCGAAATATTTTCAGCATTAGTTCTACATGAGTTTCTTATATGATTTTGCTCATTATGATGGGTACACGAGAGTCGGTGTCGGTGTCGGTTCAATGCAAACTTCGCGTTCTTGTGGTTTATTTTTGTTTTATTCTGAAGGACAAACACAAACATGTGTATATGAATTTTGCCACAACACTCCTGTTTACATATCTCTGTCGCAAGAAGTGTTAATACTTCTTTTGTTTATGTATTTTCATTGAAATTATTATTATTTTTTTCTAATTTCTTTTGAGGTTAATTCTTGTCTTATATTATATACTTTTACAATAAAAAGTAAGTAAGGATTCTCTGTTTATAACCTTTCCATTTTTTTTGTTTTTTAAACAGAAACAAAATAGAATTTAAACAAAGTACGTTTCGAAAATTTTCCAAAAATGAAATTTTCAAATTAAATATTAAAAAAATTAAAAACGAATTTATTTTATAAAAATTGACAATATATTCAATTAAACAAAAAATGGAAACAGCAAATTTGCTGGAACACGAATATTATGGCGGTAGTCGCACCTTTACCTGGCTAGCCGATCTTTCTGGTCTCTCCATTGATTTGGTAAGTCCATCATAAAATCAAAAAAAAAAAAAAAATCATATTATAATTAAACACATTTAAAATTCCTTTGCCGGTGATGTCATATCATTTAAATATAAACTTTCATCGCAAATCGCAACTAGTATTTTATTTTTTCACGTAATTGTATGTGACTTTTTAGATATCACAACATATATATGTATATATTGTCGCCCTCCTTCTCGTGCTTTGTATCATTCCTTTGTATATTGCAACGTTTATAGGTTTACATGAACAATTGACCCAGAAATCATGGTTTTTGCATTTTCGAGTGATTTATTTATTTACGTTTCTATTTATTTATTCTGATGTGCGCTACGTTAGTTGACGCTTGCGGGTATAACCAACCACACCAACCTCACAAATCTCATTGATAGTGTTTAAAGAAATGTTGAGGTTTTCTTTTTTGGATTTTCCCGCAAAATTTTCGCATTCGATTACTGCATCGAAATATTTCCAACACAAAAAAAAAAAATTTTTATATTTACCTTTTGATGAAATTAAAAATTTATAAATTGCAATACTTTCTAATGAATTGACCTTTTTTTTTTATTGGCAACCTTGGAAACTAAAAACTAGGAAACCTTTGTTACATTTGTAAAGTTTGATAGGTTAAGCAACACATTGCTAAGCTTATTTCATGTAGAGTTCCTGATTGATGGCCGGTAGTCTTCGATTATATTCCTTAAAGATTTTATATCTAATTTGATGCAGTTCAGTAAAGAAAGGGCGCAATCTTCTAAAGCTATTCGTCAGAATAGCATTACATCTATAGAGGTGGTTCGATCCGAACCGACTTTGTGCTTGGGTCAAACAAAGTCGGTGCACTCAGTTTCATCAAAACGTTTCAAAAATTGCGGCCTGTAAATTGACCGCAAGAAAAAAAGACCGACGGACAGACAGATAAGCTTAGCTCGATTCTAAATCATTCTCGATATAATAAAAGGTGGATTCATTAATTCAAGTCCCTTTTCCATATAAATTTAACATGCCCTTATATCACAAGTGTTGTAGGGTGTAAATTTGTCTTTTTTGCATTCTTCTAAGTTACTTTCTAATTAAATTAATTAAAATTTTTTCTTCAACGCATTATAAATTATGCGACCACTAACAGCGTAGAGGGTTTCACAAAAAAGTCTAATCGACTTTGACGAGGATATATAAAAGAGGCCATACATAACTTTACACAGTTGCAGAAATAAATTTAAGCTCAATTGATTTTCCTTAGAAAAATTGCTTTTGTTTTCATCTTTTTCTTTTTATAGTAATATATAATTTATAAAATTTATACGTTCGTATTCCCGTTTGTAAATTATGTAAATTATCTCATAGACATACCATAAAAAGAATGTAATATATTAATTTATTATACCCTACACCACTTGTTGTACAAGGGTATGTTAAGTTTGTGTGGGTGCATGCAACATCCATAAGGACCTGAGATAGATTGACCTTTTATTATACTGATCAATTGCGAATAATTTTCTGAATTTATCTAAGCTTGTGTGTCCGTCTGTCTGTCTGTCTGTCTGTCTGTCTTGTGTTCAGAGTAAAGGCCTTATTTTGAAAAGTTGATATATGGACAGCCAGAAGGTGGTGTACGGTATTTAATAGTGGACCAATACCCAATTTAGTTGGTCATTTGTTTCGTATCAATTAAAATCATAAGCTAACCTTTTTGTTTAATAGGCGATATTCGCAAACCTAGAATATTCTGTTGATTTTGTAAACTCTCCTTTCGCAAAACTATAAAATTTTTTGTTTTCAATATTTTAAAACGTTCAACTTATTTCTAGAATTTTGTTATATTCAACGAATTGAACCTTTTTATAGCGTTACCTTTCAAAAATAATACCGAACACTTTCAAGTGCAAGCTTGGGCGGGTAAATGCAATAGCCAGAAGGACTCGAGACAAATCAGCCTTTTATTATGCTGATTGCTTGTCTGTCCGTCGTGTATCGTGTTGTGTTCAATCTATTGGGAGCATTTTTGAGATAATTTGCTGAAATTTAGTACACCGACGATATTTTTGGAAATGGCGAATAACTGTATTAAACAAAACCGTATATAGTGTTTAATCGTGGGCCCGGTAAAAGATCAAGGAAGTAAAAAACCACTTGCACTTAGTCATTAGGTAATAATTGTAACAATGATATTAACTTTGAATTTTTATCTTTTTTTTTTTTTGTTTTTTTGTTTGTTTCTCCAAGGTCTTTATCCCATTCCCGTAATTTTTTTAATGTAAGTTGATCATAAAACAATTCTGAGAAAAAAAAAAAAAACGCGGTTAATATAAATATAGTACTTAACCGTATCTGGCCTGAGACAATCACAATCTACCTATCTGCGTATGCGGTTAAATTCATTGATGTATGTGCAATACAATCTTGGGACAGACGTAACCCTTTAAAAAAAGTCAGAAGTTTTTTTGTTTTCATTCGTAGCGTATTTATCAAAAATCACTTAGATTTACTTAAGTAATAGCATTCACTTGTGTTTTTTTTTTTTTTTATTGGTTCAACAAGGAAACTAACCAGTTACGTCGGTTTGAACCTTTTCAATTTTTTGGGTTTTTAGAGATCTGGAGACGTATATATACTTCTACTGAAAGATATCAGAAAATTTTTATTCCATTACTTAAGCTATAAAATGTCGACCTGCCGCGATATATTACCATAGGTTAAAATATTGCCGGAATATGACATAGGATAGGATGACAATAGGTGCGGTAGGACAGGTATGTTCTTGAGTAAGCCAAGCAAAAATAGAATTGCTTTTTAAAAGGTCATTGACGCATTTCCAGTTTGCTTTAAAAATTTAGAACGCGTATCAACAACAATAGTTTTTTTAACCCTCTCTCTCTCTCTCTCTCTCTTGCTTGTTTGCCGTTTTTTTAAATTTTTCTTTTTTTCTAAGTAAAAGAAGTATTTTACCATTCTAGTGGGGCAAGGCATAACATTAAATACCCTACAGAATTTCGCTTAATACGGTTATTCATTTATTATACAGAATTTTCAAAATAAAATGTTATATCGAAAGTGATCGACAAGTTAATCCGATCTGAACCTTATTCAATAGCGTTTGTCGTTGGTCCAAAACTTGTCGATGGATGTACCAAATTTCATCAAAATATCTCAAAAATTAGAACCTGTAGGTGGAATACACAAAAACATGGCGGACGGACGGACAGACAAACAGAACAATAAAAGTTTTAAGCGTCGGAGTTTTGCAAACATCCACACAAACTTAATATGCCCTTCTACCACAAGTGATGTAAGATGTAATGACCTAATACTTGATGCATGTGAGATGATTTTCCGCATTTAGAACTTGTTAGGCACGCAAGTTCAGGTAATAAGATTGTATTCTTGAAACGATTTTCCAAACGTTGATCTGGTTCATTTGGTTCATTTGCATAGAGGCATAGATAGACCGCTTAACAGTTGAAAAAAAAAAAAAAATAATATATTCTCTCTTATAAGAGATATTGAAGAAGAATGAACAATGAATAAATTATAATAAATTGTATGGTTGTGTCAACTGATGATCTAATTTACGAACATTCGCGAATCGTTCGATTACTATCTGTTTTATTCATTTTGCGTAGATCATATTATATTAAATCATATCAATTATATTTGTTTTGTGAAAAATTTCTATTTTGATATTCGATTTTCACAATTTCTGATTATCTTAACTCATGAAATACTTATTAGTTGCTTTTTTGAATTACTCACTCAAATTGAAATTGAAAACAAAACATTTGTGTCCATAAAAAAAAAAAAAAAAAAAATCTATGTAAACAAAGCGAAACCTTAAATTATGAGTCAATGGCATAAATGCTTTGCTTGCATTCTGTCTGCTACCTGGTGAACGAAGACACTACGTTACAAAAGTCTCAATACACTCTCTAACGACATTAATGAGATAAACTTGCTGCATGCATAAGCTTTATATTTATTTGAGAAGCAATTGTTCTTGAGCAGTTGTACTTAAAAGGAAGTGAGAAAATTTCAGCCCTGTTTTCTGAAACGAACAACTCGCAACATTATATTCGGTTTTGATCGAAGGTTTTATACAGATCTTTCGCTTTTGCCTTTAAAAGGGGCGCGAAAAAATAAACAACAAAAAGAAATTTCCATACTCTCTAACATCGAATGGGCTTGGCTGACTTTTTCTATTCTTGCAGAATACATGTGGTTTACAATCGATGAGCGGCGCCACAGAAAACAGAAATATTCTACGTTTATGTAATGCTGTAGGCGTGCCATTCAACTGATTGGGTCTATCTTCAAGAAGCAACTGGCATGCAAGAACTTCTTCATCTTAGTTTTTGCGACCAGAACAGCATTTACTACAGATATTAAATATATGGACAGAGGGACAGACTTAGATAGAACCAAAATATAATACTGTCCAAGGATATAAGGTGTCTTAAGCTTCCTGCTAGGTGCTGCAAATGTTCCAACAAAATCAATATAGCCTCGTCCTTGGATATATTAGTTTTTAGCTCAATCCAATCCAGTACAAAAATGGTGCTAATAAGGCAACGAGCATGTCCTGTGTTAACTTGGCGAGCATATAGGGTGACGTGTAACTTTCTAAAAAACACAATTCTAAGTCTAATGCCGAAGTTAATTTGGTGACTGCCGGGGCTCCCTCCTTCCCAAGATAATTTACATTTGTCTTTGTGGGTCTTCGTTCGCTGGGATTGCTTTACTTGTAGAAAGAATCGAGCTCACTTCAACAACTCTCCTACAACGTTATAAAATTCAGTGTGTATTCGGTTCCCAACAATTTAGCGTAGTGCTAAGATTATTAGGCATTCATGTTACAAGCATCAAGCATACAAGCATCTATATATACATATATATATATATGTATATATGTCATTTGGGGGTTTTATTACTAGGCGTGGTGGCACTATTTGACCGAGCACCTATTACAGATCTTACCGCAATTTAACGATTAGTTACGACTTTCCGCCGTTAGGGCTTAAATAAGACCTCCTGCGACTTAATGCTCAACTACGAGTTTCCGCGACTTAAAACTTCATTGTGACTTTCTGCAACTTCATGTTTCAAGTTTACAAAACCCGTTATTTTCGCTACTTATGTTCTGACTACCTTTCCGCTACTTAACGCTAGAAGCTTGATGATCATATTACAAAACGCATCTACCTGACAAAGGAAGAGGAAGGAAATCTTGACGGAAGTGACGATCTGTGACTTCTTATAACGATTGATTTTGGCAATCGGTAGTTACACAGCTGCCTGTGAATTGAATCTCTTTGTTCTCTCTCTGTTCTGGTTACTGCCAATTCTTACCATCAATCGGAACTTAAACCAACTTATTGACTAAACTTATAACAATATATACTGTGTATAGGGAGCAAAATAGGCGGCGAATTTGGCTCTCACAGCCCATAATAAATGATTGAATTGAATTGTTAATAAATGCGCAACCGAGGTCCAAGGGTGTTCATATTGTATCGAACTCTATACTATGGGAAAGCGAGGGAGAGAAAGGGAGATGGCCGCACAAAGTAGAGTCTTTTGCCCAAACGGCAAAGTTGCATCCCTTTACCGGTTGAACACTCACTGCAACTGCAACGAACCCTATCGCATTGAGATTTGAACCCGCGAACACTGACTTGGTAGTCGCGATTCCTAACTATTCGGCTGCTCTTGCGGACCTGTAACCTACTGGCCGGAATGTCATGAAATGTTAATGCAATTCATTTGACGGTTGATGCTATTATTTCAAAATAATAAATCTACCTCTCTCTGTCATTTGACGAACTTATTAAGTGACGTGCGTGTGCGATGTGTTTACAATAAAATTTGAAAATTATTTTTCAAAATTGAATCTCATAACAAAAGTGGTTAGATTTACAATTTAAAAGTTGTGTCGTAAGAGTTTCGTGATAGTCTGTAAAAAAATATCAGTATATCGGTGCTGCGTAAAGCGCTGGTAAAGAGAGTGATAAGCGATTGTAAAAATTTTTCCATTAAAACAATTGAAACAAAAGTCAATAACTATTAATAAAATTGATAAGAAATCGATTAATGGAATTGTATTTACATTGGCTGGCCATTATCGCTATACTATATATAAGAGCAAAAAGAAATTGAAATTATTTAGCGATCGAGTGTATTATGCATTTTTTTTTTCTTTATTGCCCAACATTTTTTTTTTTTTTTTAAATTAATCCAGTGCAAAGACATGGTTTTGAATAATTAATATCTCATCAAATTGTTATTGTAACAAGTTGCTCATGTAATGTTCGAAACATTTAAATTTTTATAGGGATCGCCGATTTTTTTGCAACATCCAGAAGGAAGTCTTAAAGCGTATACTCTCTCCATCAGAATCAAATTCTAATTGAAAGATTTAAGAATGTCCGTCTGTCTGTGCAGGGTAAACGCACTTATGGTCACAAAAATGCAGCAATTGGCTTAAAATTTGACGCCAATATTGGAAGCAGATTGGCCTTGAAACTGATCTAGGCCACAGTATAACATAACCTAAAACCATCACCGTTATGTTCAATAATTAAAGAAAGAATTTGGTTTTCTGCTCGTCACTTATAAACGACAACAGATGCAATGTCAAAAATTCGCATTTGTATTCTATGGTCTTGGTTCTGCAGCATTTGTGCATATAAGGAAAATATCGGTCACGCCTACTCAATATGGATAGGATGTTGAAATTTGCATCTTTGATCAGAACGTTTGCAGCACCGAGAGAGAAATTTCAGAGGCCATACAAAGTCTACATATTATCGATCAGTATTAAGCGGTGACGGATATAAAACACACGGTTACGACCGAATATGGGTTTCTTACTTGTTAAATATACATATATACATATGTAATATGACGGATAAAATGTTTCAACCTCCGGGCAAAATTTTCCAACATCCGTCAAACAGGTATAAACAGCAAAATGCTTAGGATATCTGATTAGATGTGAAAACCGAACCGAGACCTATCTGTCGAGGATTTTTAGTCAAAAAGTTGCCCTTATGTGGCCACAAGGTACAATTACTATCTGACGAAAATAGGCGGGGATTACTAAACTAAGAACTTTGACAATAAAATTTCTAGCCTTGAGGTCTCTCTCTCTCTTTCTTTTCCTGACGTTTCAAGAAAATTCGAAGCTTTACATGATTTTGACCTTTCAACACGAAAATCTCTTAATGTTTCTCCTTTAAACAATAAACGAGGCGATGTAGATTAGTTAACGGTCGGCCTTGTTCAACTCGTAACATGTTTACTTATTTTTAAAGTAACGTAAAACTGAATGAATATTCGTGTAACAATTGTATCAATCTACAACAACAACAACAACAACAACAACAACAAACAAAAGCAAAAACTGTTTGCATTGATATTCAAAGCGCGCGTATTTTTAAAATAAAAATTCTTTTTTTTTTTTTTAAGCGCAATGTTTAGTTCGCGAGAGATCTTCCCCGCGCTTTACAATGCCTTGAGAACATTCCGCATTATATGCATATGCCCCCCGTTCACATCTTGGGTATAAAAATCCATCAGCAAGTACATGAGAATTTATTACGTTCGAATATTACGATTCCATATGGTATCATATTTAGATGCGAGCAGAGAGCGCCTTTACATACACCAACTATTTCAATAAGCGAAAATAGCGTTTAGGTTTACCTTTACATGTTTGTCGTATTTAGCGCCAAAGCCAACACCGCAGCACCTTGAATTTCTCTACTATATATACATGTATACATATATATATATATATATATATATATATATATATATGGTTATTGCTATAATTTTTGAAAAACAAAAATATAGAAATTATTAGAAAATAAAAAAAAACTTTCTCTTTCTGTGCATGAGTCAGCGACTGATTTGTTATTTGCTTTTTTCAGATATCAAGCGATAAGAATTTTTTATTTATTACACGCTTTTCCAACTCTCCCACCCAAAAATTGCAAGATTATTAATTGGTTTACATCGTTTGTAACTTTCATTAGCTGAAGCAACATGAAATCCGGATGGAGTGGTTTTATAATCGGTTCTGTGATATGCGAAAATTTGTTTCCCAAATTGCAAGTGAATGCGACAGGACCCTGCAGCTCTTGTTGTGCAAGAGTATGCACAATACCCAAGCGGACTTCAGATAGGCGTACTTTTTACTATGCCGATGCATCTGAATCTCTTTTTGAATCGATCTAAGATTGTCTGTCCGTCCGTCCGTTTTTCTTGTTTGTGCTTGTGATCGAACTACATGTCACACTTTGGATATAACACAATTTCAAAAGCTCAAATATATATTCCGCTGGGTTTCGTTTTCAATTACTTTTTACTTTTATTTTAACTGACTTTAACCTCTTCCTCTCCTTTAACCTTAACAACCAAAATTGAAACAGTTGTTGACACGAAACACTTGATAGATAGATTGTCCCTACTAATCCTTCAAAATTCTGTGTTTCATTCTTTTTCCAAAAGTATTTTTGCTAATTTCTTTTTGATGTAATGGCTCCACAAGAGCATCGTAAATAAGAATTTGCTCTTCTCAAGATTTCGGATGAGATAATGAGAGTGATGATGGAAATTCATTTGATGATCGTAACAAGCTGTTTCTGTTTATTTTGTAATAATTATTATTATTATCTTTATATCCCACGCCACTTGTGGTGCAACGATGCATTAAGTTTATGCGGATGTATGCAACAACCAGATGGTCTTGAAATAGATCTGCCTTTTATTATTCCGACCGATTTAGATTCAGTTTGTACACATGAGTAGCCGAATAAGGAAAGTTTCACGACTAAAAACTCAACGGTCGCGACTTCAAATCTCAAGTGTGGTAGTGTTTTCATTACAGGCGAGCATCCGGCAGCCTTTAAATCCGTACTTTGTAAATTTATTTGGAAAATAAATAAATAAAATTAGAATCATTTTCTGGATCGATCTAAGATTGTCCGTGCGTCTGCCCATCTAATGTACATGTATATGCACGCTTATCTTCAAACTAAAGCTCGCATATTTTTGAGATGTTTTGATGAAATTTGACACACCGAGGTGTTTTGGGCCGAGGACGAACGCTATTGAAAATGTTTCGAATCTAACGAATTTTTCAAATACTTCTCCTCAAGATTTTATTTTGAAAAGTGTTTACTTATATGAATGAGTGTAGTAAGCGAAGTAATACCTAATGGTGAGCTGTGTCTCCTTGTTTTGAATATTTCTGTGGGCGTGGCAAGTTTTCGGTCATCATTTTTTCCAACACCATTTACTTTTTGCACTTGTGAAGTTACGGGTTTTATTCGAAATATCAACAATACGGATCTACGATTATATTTCACAAATCGGCATTTCGTTGCGAACGACACATCACAAGCAATAATGTTCAAACGTTTCACAGATTCAACGTTTAATTTCACGTCTATTGACTATAATGTGTTTTTTTTTTATTGTTCAACCATATGTTCGTAAAGCGTAGAAAAAAAAATAAAAAAATATGGGACCCCGCATTTTTTATCAATCGTCATCGGCGTCATCGATTTTGTATGTCATGTCATGGTATGTATTTTCATCAGTGTGCCGTTCCTAGAAAACCCGATGAGATGGTTGCATAACTTCTTCTAGGTGAAGTAAGATCAATGTTAAGTATTTTTTATCCATTTCCTCACCAAGATTCGAGAATCAGATAAGGAGTTCCATGAGCATGCAAAAATATGGGTTAATCTGGCCGGGTTCTTGCATGATGCCCAACTTTTCTTTAGCGCCTTCGATTTTCAATCGAACGCTTTTCCACAAACCCATCCGCCAGTGAGCGGGTGAAGTAGTTAAAAATCTTTTATTACATTTTAGAACAACGCTACCTGTTTGCTGCTTAAAGTCATTTTTATTGTTTTAAAAAAGCAAAAAAAAAAATAAGTTCGTTTACAATAAAAAGCAAAAAATTTAAAAATCAAAGTAAAAGCCGCCTTAGACCAACCAAAACTAATTGTAGCGTAGCATTCGGATGATGTTAAAATTTTTTGTTATAGAATTTTTGTGTAAAATTTTCTTAAAGATTTTTAATGTTTTTTTTTTTTTGGTCGCACCGGAAACGAGCGCACATTATATATGTCTATAAAAAGATTAAAAATACGAAACGTTAATAACAAAAAAAAAAAAAAAACAAAACAAATGGAATAGAAAATAAATATAATAAACATTTTATGATGTTATTTGTTAATGGTTATATTCTGGCATCTCTTTTAAATCATAATTCACGGACGGTGCGTCGAAATAGCAGGGACGTAATCATGACAAATTGACAACTCCCACTTAACGGGAATAGCGAATTCATCTGAACAGTTCTTATTCTACATAAAACCAAGCGTGAAAGCAGTTCAGCGGGTTACCCGGACAGCTGGATCTAGGAAAATGTAACGTAATGTGCACGATTGATGGGTATATCGAAACCGATTTCGCGATCGATTGCATTTTTTTTATTGTTAATTTAAGTCTGTTGATCAGACAGAGAGAGAGAGAGAGAGAGAGAACCTTATCTTAAGAAAACACTTTTTTTTTTTTTTTATAATAAATAATTCCCGTTTACTGCAAAGTGGCAAATGGATGCTTTTATTAAGATTAGTTTTTTATTATTTCTTCCTTTAATTAAGAGTAAATTATTTTCATAGCAAAAGCTTACTCTTAGTTCGGCAATACTCTCTCCGTTACATATATATTCCGAGTGTGTTTATGTGTACGCTTAATCTATCACATTGTATTTGTTGTTGTCATATTGAAGTCATTCAATAAAATGCTAAAGCTTTCTTGGCGTATTACTGTTGCGATACGACGGTTTAACTACACTGTCACACTTTGTCGAGCACAGTTTTTCACTTATTTTCGTTATGCAATCTCAAAAAACAGACTCGCTTTCCATGGAAGGCCTTGCATGTCTATACAAATCTTGAAAATACGTCCATGTAGTGCAAGCTTGTCAGAGTAATTTTATTCGTTAAATTTTATAAATTGTTGCTCGAGATAAAATCAAAAGATCGAAGACCGTAGATAGAAGAGGATACAGACTGGCCTAGGGTACAATCTCGGTTAGTTAGTTAGTAAACTCCGTCTGCCCCGTTCTTTTCTTCGATAGGGGTAATAATGACACGTCTATAGTTCAAGTTGCAACTATCTGCAGAGTGTCCGACTAAACCTCCTTGTTACCGAACAAGCTAGCTATCCATGCCATGTGTCGACAGTTCGAAGTGACGTTAGTTTTGGCAAGCCTAGGCTATCCAATAGGTTAGGCAGATAAGTAAGTTGTTAACCTTTAAAACAAATACAAAAGTCTTTCTGTCTTCAGCTACACACATAATAAAAAGTGGCTGGCAATGTGTGTGGCGTACTAACACGTGGCTTCTCTATATGGGGCGCAGTTCATTTGGCAATCCGAATCAAATCACATCTTGTCTTAACAATTGCATTACAAAATGTTCTAGATCGTCTCATCCAATCTAAAGCTTAACGTGTATTGCAAAGCATTATTTATTTTCCGATTTTTGATGATAAATAATAAAAATCCAATATTTTCTCCCTTTTCCGAAATAAATAGTTGAGTGTGGAGGGAAGAGTAAAAGTGATTTCATGCAAACCATTCGCAAGCGTATTCGTGTTTAAGCGATAATTTTTCAATCAAAACATCGACCTACATACACTTTGGAAGGAAAAACACAATGCGGTAGACTATACTTGGCTGTAGCTATAGTAGGTGGTCAATCAATAAGGCCGTAACATTTATCGATAAAGCATACCATTCGCCAGAAAGTTGCCATACTCAAGCGTATTCGTTCTTAAGCGTAAAAATTTCAATGAAAACCGCGACCTACATACATTTGCGAAAGAAATGCGTTCGACTATACTTGGCTGTACTTATAGTAGGTGGTCAGTCAATAAAGCCGTAACCTTTATCGACAAAGCATACCGTCCACCAGAATGTTTCCCATCCGTCTCTCTTTCCCTCGTACCTTATGATCACCCGCTACGCTACTATCTCCCTATCTCCTTTCGCACTTCTTTCAGATCATATCATCCTGCTGCACCTGTAGCGGTGCATCACCTAAGTCATTGACCATAAAAACATAACTAGACAGATACATAAGGGGAAGTGCTTATTCTGATTCTGAATCGACTCGTTTTCGAATTGATGATCTGTAACCGGTGGTTATTGCTTGTTGCTTGAGCCCTCTCTCTATCAATCACAGGCATATTTGCACATGTCCTCGAAAACTTGTATCTTTAGTATGCTCTCATTGTAGTTGTGAGATAGGGTGTAAAGTGATCGAAAATAAACGAAAGTTCGAGACAAGTTTACCTATCTATCAATTAGTTATAGACAAATAAAGTGAAAATAATTTTGCCATTAATTGCTTGATGTCAATAATAATGACACTAAAAACGATCCAAGTCATCCCAAATCAATTTATTTGAAATCGTACGTAAACAAACAGTGAAGTTTATAATGGAAAACTTTTTTCAATTATCATTATTTTGATGATTCATAAAAATTTATCGAACGCGTTTGTATTATATTTTATTATAAATTTTATCCTTAAAGTTCTTGTGTGAGAAATATTCGTTTCCTAATAAGCAGAGAGCAGTTCAAGCAAACACATATAATAGAAGTGATCGTAATTATGTGTGCCGTGTAGTTGTTATGTATATAACATGCAAAGACATGACGTCTAAGGTTGGCAAGAAACGGGGGAAATTACGTAAAAAAATACCGCTATTTATTTATTATTGTTGTTGGCCGTAATCAATGCCAAATAATAAATCGCGTGAGCCACTTACTATTGAACATAAAGGAAAAAAAGAAAAAAAAAAACTTTCAAGGTCATTTCCCTCAACTCGCAAGACAGTATAAACATTTTTTCATTTTTTCTATGTCAAATTCAACACGTTACACGACGTTGCTTAGTAAAATACACAAAAACGCTATTGGAATCCAAACTTCAAAACAAATCTAACAATTGGTCCTTAATGCCACGTGTTTGAAATTCTAATATATTTTAAGTTAAGTACAAAGAGAGAGAGAGAGAGAGAGAGAGAGAGGTAGAGAGAGCATTTGAAAAAGGCAACCGTACCATTTCAGGGTTAAGCACTTTTAAAATGGACGTCTGCACTTTAAATGCAAATCATTTAAAGAAGCATGAGAATAAAAATGCCATACATTGGCGCAAAACCTTGAAATTCATTAACAGTAATAAAGAAAGCACTTTGTATGTATGTAGATGTGGTATGTCGTGCTTTCAATGAGATGTCATTTCAAATTCTCAAAAAGGTAACAATCATACTCCGGTACGGCTCGCTCACGTTTACTTCATTCACTAAAACATGTGCCATTTAATTGCCTTTGATCTGATCGTCAACAAAAATGATTGGAAAATAAAAGCGACTTTGGCCAATACATAGTATGATGTATTCACTTACGGCATATTGGTGCAAAAAATCCTATATATTGCGCATTACAACTATTTTCTAAGAAAGTTCGTGGATTGGTTTGAGATTGAGATCGCTACGCATGGAAATAAATACACATGACTATTTGCAACCAGTCCATGAGAGAGAGGTTTAACGTGAATAGTTGCCATGTGGCTTAACCTCAGGATGTGATACCGGGGGTTATTTTGGTGTAAAGCGGCAACCTCCTCAAGTAGTGAGACAGTCCATATAAGCTACGGTCCTCACTACTCCTGAAGTTCTAGCTCGATTTAGAACGTGACCATTAAAACTAACTCCGAGGAGCGTTCGAGTTCGGGCTGCATTTCATTATTTACAACTCCCACGCTCTTGAGTTGCAACGGTCACCATGATACTCCCCGAAGGACCGTAAGTAGCGATCAGGGTTCGCTCCTCTCTCTAGAAACACAAGAGGTTACCCTAAGTATTCGCGATAATTGTGTGAAAGGGCATCCCGACCCCCGTGGTGCTCTAAATTACACCATAAAGCCTTTATCATCACTTTATGGGATAGTAGTCGCTCTTCCGTTTGGCTTTCCTATACGATACTGAATTAGCCAATCTGAACTATCCTTTCCCAAGATACACATAGACAACAATTCACTTGGCGGGCTCTACGCGCTCGGCTACTGCCATATTCTCTGCACATGTTTGGAAAGCTTAATCATAAAAAGCCCGCAGGCTTACCGGGTAATTTACGAGAGATTTCTCTCACGCCTGACAGTCCTGCAAGAGAACGAGCCTAAACCAAGCCTTGAGTACCAGATAAGAAAGTTTGGGTATGGTTCAAAACATCTCCTCTGGGCAAGGCGATGACTATCATATACCTCTAATTATGTAACGCTCCCGCAATTGGGAAAGACCACCGCCACCATAAGTACTCCTCCCTGGGAAGGCCGCACTCAGCAGTCAGGCCTCACATGCTGTTTCTTCCTGCTTAGTAACGACAAAGCTTAAGTGGTATGAGCGCGAGTGAGCAAGCCGAACCCCGTGGGTATCAGAGTTGCATCCTGTAATGCTTTCGAATTATCGGCACTAAGCATGTCATGGTTGCGGACATGCTTTTAAATTATCCATCCTCCCTGGGCGGCATCCAGCTAATACCCGCTTGGATTTTGATGTACGACGGGCAGATATTAATCCAACATGCACCAGGCACCAATTCACACCATTGCTTTTTTGGCTCCGTGAGTGTTCGTTAAATCTTGAGGCTCCATAGTAGCGGAGCTCTTAGTAGAGAAGTCCGCAAGCGAAAGACTCTTGACCACCGCCAGAAGCATGACTTGTAACCTTACAATGCTAGAATAGAATTATTCCTTTCTTGTAGAATTGAAACTCGTATGAAAGTTCGCCTGAAAATTATTTTGGTTACAGATCGCGACTTTATAAGAAGCGAACACATTGTAATCTTAGGAGACCAACATTTAAATATCCCAAACCACTTCTCTATATACACTCCCTTATAAGAGTTTGGGTGGGAAAACTAGACCTATCTACCGAATTAGTTGATAATTAGCACAGTAAGTGTATCAAATTATTTACACTAAAAATTGGTACCGCGTTGCCATAAACAGATTTCCTTTTTTTCTTTGGAATCCTTATGATAGGGAGGCTAAAAAAAAATAGCCTGAGAGCATTCGAACTTTCATTTACTTCCATTTAGTTCGTTGACATACTATTTCCATCCGACATTTATTGAGAAATATTAGAAATGGCGAATTGTTACACCGGCACATCAATTATGTGAAGGTGGACTAAGTTAAGCATAAGTTGCGAATATATGCCATATTCGCTATACCGATCGGTGGCTTCGGATTCACCATTTTCTGAATTCCGTGTACCCTTGTCGTGATCTATTCAATCTACATGTCGCAATTTTTGAAGTCGAGATATTTTCAAAATGAATTTGATCCGCATTTTTCTTCCGAACTGCTTTTAAGACGACCCTCACCACTCCTCTCTAAACCCGGCCAGCGTTTGAAAAACTTGTCGTATGAAGATAAGTAAAGACATATCGCCGACAAGTCCGATCCTTAAATACTCTACATCACATCGCTCAATTCAATGTTTCACTTATTTTTGTTACAAAATATCCAAAAAAGCTCCCGTGCTCACCTAAATGTACTAGGAACAGCAACGATCGAACCGGCATGATCCACTTTGCGCAAAATTAATATCTCTATCTTCACCTATTGCCCTCATAAGATACCCAAAACGTCATCTGTCAAGTAAAGGGTTGCCTTTCAAGAGACGCTTTACAAAATAGAAAAATACACCTGAACTGGTATGTGGTCCAAACATGGTCTACAGTGAACGTTTGTCACAACCTATATATGGAAGCGGGTCTAAAACATAGTCTTATCTGATACACATCTGTTCTTGGGCCAGTAAAACTTAGTATATCAACTTGACACATGTCAAGCAAACTGACGGGATTAAATCGAATTGGAATATAAATCTGGTTCTATTGCCATAATATAATAATATATTGAGTCCAACTCGAATCGTTTTCGATGTTACGAAAATCCGCATAACTTGGTACGCACTTATCGTAAGTAGTGTTGTGTGTACCAAATTAAAGCTTAGGTTTTTTCGATTTACATATCTACCATATATTTGCTTCCAGTTTCGAATCAATCTCTGCTAAATCTGATCAGTTAATGAATGATAATATTTATGAATTATATTTTTTAACTATACCGTACACCACTTGTGCTACAAGGTATATTAAGTTAGTGCGGTCGTATATAAACCGCAGAAGGGCTTAAGGCAGACCCACTTTTTATTATCCCGATCGACTCAAAGTCATAATCCGAATTGATTTAAGCCTGTCTGTCCGTCTAATGTCTGTCCATGTTAATTTGTGCTCAAGCTGTGTCGAAGTTTTTGAGATATTTTGATGAAATTTGGTACAGTGACGTGTTTTGACACAAGGACGAACGCTAATGAAAATGGTTCCGATCGGTCCATTTTTTCAACCACTGCCCGTACAACGTCCTATTCTTAAAAGTAGTTATATGGAAAAAAAGTTCAATTAAGTAAGTATTTGGGCAATCTAAATTGGTATGAAAACTTTGGACCGGCTGAGCCAATTTCCCCATATAACGAAAACTGGAGTTCACACGACAAAAAGTAATTTAACATAAAAAAATTAAATGTAGCAAATTTGCACCTTCTCGGCCTATTTTTTGGATTCGACCCTAACAAGGATTTTCACGAAATTTGACCCTTTGTAGAGCAGAAAATTGTTCCATAATATTATAGTAATTTCATTCAAAAATGCACTTTAGAAAATTTGAACCATCTACACCTATTTTTCGGTTCTGCCCTAAGTAAGGATTAAACTTGTACCACATTTGGTTGCGTTTTGGGCCCGCGTCCCCATATATACGCACTACAAGATATTCTTTTTGTGTTCTAAATAAAAACTGTATTAGACAATGTGGTGTAGGGTATTTACTGTCAAGCCTTGCCGGACTATAAATACCCTACTCACTTGTTTCTTAGTTTTTTAGATGGTCCAGGTTCGTTCTCATCAATTCAAGACCACTGACTTATTCATACGAGTTTCTTTAAGTTAAGTAATAAATATCGAAATTTTGGGTCCAAGAAAATATTTTTGTTTGCTATTATGTCAAATTGTTAATAACTGTTTATTTACCAATCAAGTTAACTCAACAAAAAGTGGTGTTTTGCCATAAATGTTGCGGTTTTATGGTCTCATAAATGCTTAACAGGTCTGCAGCCGTGTCAATGCAAATACTTTATCATGCTATCAACTGTTTTGGGTTTTTGTCTATTTCGAGAGAGTCGGACATAAAACACATAAGCTTTGTTAAGTAAATAGCTAAAGTAAATGCAAAACTAATTATTTTGAGGTTAAATTTTGATTTCCACATTGCTGTTAGAATGTGTACACATGACCACACATATATACGAGCATTCGCTTATGAAATCAAATATTTGAATATTTTAAGTAAAAAGCAAAACTTGTTTTAAATTTTTTTATTTCTCTTTTTATAAATAAAATCAATTGATGACTTTTTATACCCTACACCGCTTGCGACACAAGGATACGTTAAATATGTGCATATGGTAGGCAACACCGTGACGGTCTTAAGATAAACGCACCTTTCGTTACAACGAGATTGGCTCGTTGTCTGTCCGTCCGTCCGCCATGTTTATTTGCGTTCAACCTGCTCATCGTAATTTTTGCGATACTTCGATGAAATTTGGTGCACCGATACGTTTTGGTCCAAGGAGGAACACTATTGAAAATGGCTCGGATCGATCCACTTTTTCAACCACTTGTCACATATAAAGCCTTATTTTGAAAGGTCGTTATATGAATAACTGTATTAACCGAAGTGGTGTAGTGACCCACTGTAGTGTGTTTTTATATCAAAAGTTTTATATTTCTTTTTTTTTAGTTAAGAAAGAAATATATGCGAGAAAACTATTTCATGACATTTAAAAGAATTCGTACTCTCCTGCTTAGCAACAAATACATGCCTATTATTGTTGGCAAGTGCCAGCGATTGGGTAAACTTAATGCTACGGGTGTCAATCAGCATTGACATTTTATTGTTAATGCCAAGAGATAGGATCGATCTCGTTCGTTACTTTCTTTATAACATTTGCATTGCTTTCAAAGATTTGCCCTTTAATAGTTATAGTTAAGACCATGGATTCTTTGAAACGTATTAAGCAATTTTGTATTATTGCTATAAATCGCTTCATTTTTCAACTCTCCCCTGATTCATGAGCTAATGAGAGTTGAATGCTCCGTTGATCTTATGGAATAATGGTCTTGAGGTAATGCTCGAACGCAAACTCAACTTCAACTTTATTCTCCACATTGACAACATTTCTGGGAAAAAAATTATGCAATTGTAGATCGATTTGATCTAAACACAAAGTTGACGTCTGAACGAAAATGTGAATGAATCCTTAGAATATTCGGAAGTCTTTACTAACCACTTGGATTGAGTGCAATGTACTTACGATACTTAACGAAACGGAGAATGCTAAGAGCCCCGTGTATATCAAATAATAGAGTTGTATTCGCCATAAAACGAATTTGAATTTGATTCTCCACAAACAACAAAGATATATTTGCCGGCAGACGAATTTCGGACTGTACCAATTTCCCGTAAATAAGATGAAAATCGCATGCTTTTCAATGAATTAATTCCTTTCTCTGTACATTTTCTACGACCGTAAAGAGACCAAAGAGTTCATGGCTTCAGCTGTGGTAGAGTTCTCCTTGGTCTCGGTAAAAGCATAACACTTACCCAATTAGGCACATACCCATTAGGCTGCAGCCATCACCTCGCCTATCTCTTTCTCTTTCCTCATTTCTTTCTGGCCATCGCAGTGTCACTCGAGCAGAAGACATCATATTAAAAGGAGAAAAAAACATGGCTAGGCCCAGAGCAGCTCCCTCATGTTTAGGAATACATATGTGTAACGTACACTCATATTAGCGCCAAGAGCAAACATTGACTAATGATAACGAAAATGCAACTTTTTGGTGATTGTGTGGATTTACCGCACCAATCTTTTGATTAGTGGTTTTATTTTGGCTTACTTTCACTTCTATTGCGTTTTGTTGCACCGCAGAGCCTGTACAATGTATATCCAATACTTGTAAGACATACACGCGGATTCTTTCCCTTTTGAAATCATATGTATATGTATGTATATATATATATGGGTTTGCGTTCTTGACTGCTTCGATACGCCTCCGTCTGACAAATCTTTCCCCTTCTGTTCCTTACGTGGTTCCGACTGAATATGATGAAGGTTGGCGTACGGTCGTCTAGACTTGTTCTTTTTGACATCGAAGAGCATATACTTAAACATATATATAGAACGTTCTTCGTACGTAGTACGTCGTTAATCAAGAAAAAAAAGTTAAATATGTACAATTATTGTTAATTTCATCAAAAACAAATATTATATATATATAATTGGTCGCGGCCGACCGTAAAATACTCTACATAACTTCGCTTAATATAGTGATTGATATAACGATTTTTCAAACTAAAGTGTCACATGGGAAGTGATCAGAAAAGTGGCCTGATCCGAAACTTTTTCAATAGTATTCGTCCTTCGGTCAAAACACGTCAGTCTATCAAATTTCATCAAAATATCTTAAAGATTGTAGGTTGAACAAAAGAACAGACGGGCAGATGGACGGACAAGCTTAAATCGGCGTAAGAAAAGGTGGACTTGGTGTATCTTATACACATCCGCACGAACTTAACATACCCCATATCTGTGTATGCATATATTATCGAAACATTCTCAACGTAATAAGTAAACAGGATATAAAATCGATCAAACAATTAGTAAACATCATAATCATTATATTCCTTATATACTAATTATTGATGTCTCCTTCTTTTTTTTCATTTTATAGATTAACTTTTTAATATGCCAAGTCATCGCACTCTTCCTAGCTTCGCTCTTCCGTTCAGTTTTGCATCCTTCCAAAGTGTCTTCAACAGTGCGACATGTCGTTGCTCTCGTACTTGGTTTGTGTTTTGGCTATTTTTGTTTTGGTCCGCAAGCCATACATATCGCCGGTCTTCCAACTGTTTGTTATGTTGTCATACGTACCCAAAACCCTCAAGTTGTACAAAGGTAAGTGAAAAACCTCATCATCATCATCATCATTAAGACATTCTAATGGAATTCTCATTCTTTTCTTCTTCTTTAGATACGTCATGCTAGTGGCTATGACCTATTTATTAACAATACATTTAATGCGCCAGATTTACGATAATGGTTCGGATTGTTTAGATATTACAGGACCTTTAATGATTATAACGCAAAAAGTGACAAGTTTAGCTTATAGCATACATGATGGCTTTGTGAGATCTACAAAGGTATTATATTTTATATATATATATATATATATAATTAAGAATTTAATAAAGTAACAATTTGTTTATCGTTAAAAAACATTTATATAGGAATTAACCAAAGCTCAACAATACCATGCTGTACGCAAAATGCCTTCCACTTTAGAATATTATTCGTTTGTTTTGAATTTTCACGGTTTATTGGCGGGGCCGGCTATCTTCTATAAGGATTACATAGAATTTATTGAAGGATCAAATCTTTTGAAATCGCCGGCCATGAATGTATGTTTATGTGTAAATAAAGCATTCGCAGATTTTTTTAAAATTTCTTTTTTTTTTAATTTTATTTTCCATCTCATTAGGTGGATAATATTAAATCGCCGGTAATAGTGGAACCGTCACCCGTCAAGGCGGTCATTAAAAAAGTGGTTGGCAGTTTAATATGTGCGTTTATATTCATCAAATTTTCGAAATTGTATCCTATTAAAAATTTAAAAGACGACGACTTTATAAGCAATTCGTCCTCATGGTATTGCCTGTGGTACACTATGATGTCCACAACGTTCACGCGTTTCAAATATTATCACGCCTGGCTGCTGGCCGATGCCATATGCAATAACTCTGGTCTCGGCTTTACTGGCTACGACAAAGATGGCAATGCTAATTGGGATTTAATATCTAACATTAATGTTTTAGGTTTTGAGGTAAACGAGAAAGATATCTTGTTTCAATGCAATTTAAATGATATTTAAAGTATCAATTAATTCCCACCTTTAGTTCGCTACCAATATGCGTGATGCTATTAATAATTGGAATTGTGGCACAAATCGTTGGTTGCGTACGGTCGTTTATGAGCGGGTTCCTAAAAAGTATGGTACAGTTTTGACATTTGCATTAAGCGCCGTTTGGCATGGTTTCTATCCGGGCTATTACCTGACCTTCGCTACCGGCGCTCTTATGGTAACTTCAGCTCGTGTGGTGAGTTAGCGAATTCTGTATGTCGTTAACAAAAATTGTAAACTAATATAATATTATTACTTAAATCAGGCTCGTCGTATGTTCCGGCATAGATTCCAGCGGACTCAGTTTACGCGCATGTTTTATGATATATTAACATGCTTAACAACACGTATTGTCATGGGTTATACCACATTCCCATTTGTTATGCTTGAATTCATGGTAAATTTCTTTTTTTTTTTTGTTTTTTTCTTTTAATAGCGATTATAGGTGTCTGTACATAAGAAAATTTCAATCGACTATCGAGGTTCGGAAATTATGCTTCATTTTATTTAATTTGATTTCTAATTTAAAGAAATAGCAGTAGTGGTAGTTGTTAGTTCTTCCCGTTCGAATGGATATCATCTGAGATGGGGAGTTGAATCATTGAATATGCAACATTTTATTTCTATTCAAATTATGTTGCAGATCTGATCGTCTGAAAAATTATATTGAAAATAAGTAAAGACTCTATAGTGGGCCACATCGTATTAAGTATCCTATGCACAACTTCGTTTGATGCCATTATTCATATGGAGGTATTTTCAAAATAAGTCTTTATATGGGGGGTGGTTGAAAAAGTACTCCGATCCAAGGCGTTTTTATGTTGGTATACCAAATTTTATTGATATATTGTAAAAATTGCGGCCTGCAGGTTGCACATAAGAAAACAAGACGGACAAATGGGCAGACGGACAGACATGCTTACAGATAAACTTACAAGGTGTAGGGTATAATAATTGAAAAGACGAAAAGGGCAGTGAAGCAAAACCATATCCAAAAATAGCTTTGATCCTTCCATTTATACGCTTCAAATGACGGAAATTACTCTAAATCACTTTTTTATCTTTTCACAGGCCAGTATCAGATTGTACCTGAACTTTTATTTGTGCCTTCATATTGTTGCGCTCATTACCATTTGTATTTTACCTAAATTCATAAAAGATGAAAGACGCTCGAACCTAGTTGCGATACCAGTACAAGAAAAGTTAAAAACTGATTGTGCTGATGCCGTCTCTGCTCCTAATGGCAGCAATTTAAAAAAATTGCCAACAAACGAACAAAACTCATTGAAGAGTACACTGGCTGTAAATGCCGCCAGTTACCTTAACACAGATCTCAATAATGAATTTATAGAAAGCAATTATGAATCTTCAAAACAACCACAGCAACAAAAACAGCAACAACTACAACAAAAACGTGAACATCAACAAAAACGAACTAATTTGACCTCAGAATTAAATAATATAGCGAGTGATGCTCGAGACGCGGTAAGTGTGAAACATGATCAATGCGAAATGGATCAATTGTCGAGTAAATTGAAGGAGAAGATTGAAGCTGAAACCAAAAATATAGAGGAATTTATTGATAAGACTGTTACGGAGACCGTTAGTGGTATAGTTTGCTTCAAAAACGATCTTATGCGTGATTGCGAATTCCCTCATGCTTTGCGCAAACGTAATACCGCGAATCTAACAACCACGGTCAACGATGTGGCGGTCAATGCTGCTTGCATAAAACCTCCAAGTGATGAAAACGCACCTTTCCTGAAAAAGGAAATCGAAGTGATCAACGCGGTGGTACAACAAGCAAATGTTCTGCCAGCCGTTTTAAGTAACGGTCATGCAAAATAGTAGTACCGCTGAACATAGGAACTTCTTGTACAAGCAAATATGGAAAAGCTTCAATTTGTTGCCGCTATGCTATATAATAAATAATCCAGTAATAATTCCAGTACCATCACAGCAAACTCCATCCTACGCTTTATCCCAAAAACCAAATTGATTGTTTCCATAAATAGTTTACGATCTGCCTGTCCATACCGCTTCCCCTCCCACCACCTCCCCCCCCCTCCACTCTTAGGCTCTCGCTTTCGCTCTCTCTCTCTCTCTCTCTCTCTATAACTCTCAGTTTATTTGCACTCCGTTAATGACACGCACAGATTTTATGCACATGTTTTGTAAAGCACGCACATTTGAAAACCGAAATACAGTTAAAAAACTAATACGAATGCACACCAAAATACACATAATCCTGACCTGATGATCCCCATTTTTCCTCAGAAGATAATTGCTTTTCATTTTTTTATATACGTATACATATATACATATTTAATAATTTTAAGTTTTAAACATTATTTTTCTATTTATTATTTTTAGTATAAATTGAAGAGGAAGGAACGAACAAAAAAAATTTATATTTATACACATAAACAAACAAAAATAAATACATACAAAACTAAAATTTATTTATTCATATTATTTATACAATAACAATTAACAAAAGAGAAAAGAAAGAAAGAAGTGGTAAAATGTATAAATTATAAAAATGTATTCTGAAAGAGATGTCTAATAAATTAATAATATACCGTTAAGCAATGAATTTCCAAATGAGAGCGCAGCTTCATATCCCCGTTAAAATATTGTTGAGCAAAGCAATATTCAATTCAAGGGAGTATTCAAGTCAGTATTACAACTTTTTTTGTACCCAGCATTAGGGGATGGGGGAGATGGGGGTATCTGCTTTTTTGTTTTTTGTTTTTTTCATTATATATATAACATCCAAAATATACATTTTTGACATACTGTCCGTCTGTGACGTACTATTCTGATTGTAAAAATATTGATCGCAATATCGACTTCATTGTAAGTTTTTGCATGCAGATTAGTATTGAAAATGGGCCAAATAGGTCAGAGCAGAAACTCGCAGTGAAGCGTAAAGTGAACGCAACTCTGTTTTTCTTAACAAAAATTTGTGAGTTTTCGCTCGGTACTTAGAAATTATAAAAGTTAGAAAGCTGACACTTTCCACGTTTACTTTATGAAGCACTCTACTCTTTATGTGCGACCATGGAAACAGTCGACCATGCCCACGCAAAGTTACAGGTAATTACATTTAATTTTTTTCACTTTTTTGAGGTTTTGTAGTTAGTTATGATAACGCAAACAAGTCAGAATGTTTAAAACTATTTTGTTTGTACATTCCTCAAATGAAGATCTACCAATCTGCCTAAAAATGAATTAATTCTAAAATGAATGAGTGGGTATGCGAGATTCGGGCACCCTCGAATATAACTTTCTCACTTGTCATTTATAAAAATGTTTAACTAATGTATTTCGCCTGCTATGGTTGAAATGCATCAAGATCAACGGATTTGGGATAAGAGATTAAAACTTATTAATTGTTTTAGCGATTTATTAAATTCTCCTAATCCCCAATTTAATTGCCGACGAGGAATCAACATTTGCAGAACAGCCAAACTGATATACGCAAAAGTTGCGTTTATTAAACACAAGTTTCTTCCTAACCTGTATAACAGCATCTCCGTGCTGCGTGTACCGTTTTCGGCACAGAGTGTGCAAATTGGACAAATTTTTAGTTGATCGTTTTTCTGTGCTTATCACATAAGAAATATTGAAAATACGAAGCAAAGCGTTGGGTAAGCGTCGGAGACATTTGTCTGACAACTGACAACTGTTTGACGTAGAAATCAGTTTTGGTGTGCCCTGAAAACGACGCTTGTGGCACCAACGACATTAAAAATAAAAAAAGTAGAGAAAGAGGTGCAACTACAAGTCCAAATGTCGCCATTGCAATGATAGCTCTCCCCTGCAAGGACGTTGTACTTTATTGACAAATTCATGTCAATAGAAACAACAATTAAAGGAGGATCTCCCAATTTTGATTATAGTTCAATCCAATAGTTTGAGAAGATAATCCATTAATTTTGCTTTAATGGAAGAACAGTAACGGTGTCAAGCGCCCAAATGAAAGTGAAAATGTTATTTATTCAGCCAACTGACTTCCCTGAACAAATTCAGGCATTTCCCTCCTACTAATGGTGTCCTTTGTAATGAAAATTTATATTTCAAATTTTTATTCGCATGAATTGGATAAGTTAGTCTTCGATTTTTTGCGTGACTTCAATTAATTTTTATGGATCTAAGACTTCATAAAATACATTTACTTGACATTTCCTAATTTAACTTTCCTAGCCTTTGTAACTTCTGTTGGATGAAACTTAACTAACTCAGGATAATTTTCTGAATCGACTAAAGCATGAATTCTTTTTCTGTTGATGGTACTCTTCTACGCACTGATAACGAGAAAAAATTGAACCGATCGCTGCCTGTTTAAGGATCCATTTTGAAAAACTTCTATGATAGAAGGGCAATTTTGAATATTTCTTGAACGAAAACATCAGTGAAAAATAAAAATTTTGTATACAGAATGAGTGAAAAAGAGATGACACACGATTTGTTGAGCTCTGTCTCTACAAGAAATCAATTTATCCCTCTTTGGCATATGAGCTACTTATCGGTGCCAAGTTTTCAAAAATCCGCCTCGCGTATCCCATGCTGCAGTTAAATAAAGTTTATTTATTGTTAAGATTAAAATATAAAACACACTGCAGTGAAAATCTTTCATGTTTTTATTCACATTTTAAAGTACTAGAGATTTTATAAAAGCTTCCCTTAGTTTCCCTGGAGGAGCCTATAACACACAATACTATTTCTTTACATTGAACTGAACCGAAATCAAAATTGCCCCAACGTTTAAGAATTTCACGGGCATCGAAAGTCTTTGTTACTGCTTTTGTTGAAGTATCTGGTGAATACACTTCCTTGTAACGATTATTCATGAGAGTCATGTGTAATTTGACATGCTCCCGTTGGGCATCTCTCACAAATCCACTCTCGATAAAACGTTGAAGACAGCGGTCACTAAATAACTGCAAATCTGGTGAGTCAATGATAGCGTACAGAACACGCACAGCGCTTGGGTCATCGTTCATAATTTCTAACCCCCGAACATTCACTTTGAAAGGAGTTTCAACATCTGCTAGAAACTCACTACAAATAAGATAAAAAAAGGAACAATCAAGGCAATTTTTTAGAAATTCAAACTTAATTACCGACAACTTTGTAATATTGTGGCAGCCTTATTACGTTCTAAATCATCCATTAACACACAGGCGCCAAAGGTGGCATGAAGACTTGAGTCAACTTGAAATAAACTTTCATCAATACTGGGTAATTCGGCAGACAAAACTAGTTCCTATTAATAAAAAAATTGTTGTTAAAAGTTTTCCAAATGCTTCTATCAGTCTAGACTTTCTTTGAAAACTTGAAAATTCTCAAGTATGTCGCCACGATTTAGGGCTACTCCATAAAAGTGCGTAGCAGTCATCCGAGCTCTCAATGAGGCCACCAATACATCAATTTTACGTTTAGCGGTAGCGACATCATTTCGAGTTTTGCCTTTGATTATGACGTTAGAATCCCGACTTCTATTCCCGTTGTCAGTGACACGAGGCGGTATCATTATTTCAGTTGATGTTTCAAGTTCCAAACGGCGTTTAGTAGCACCCTTAAAACCAACAAGACCGCCATAAAATGCACTGAGAAGATGGATTGAATTGCATCAATTTTCTTATAAGAGATTTTTTCCGTAAAAACTTACGATGCTACGTGTTTAACAATTACCGAACAGAATAGAATAGAAGAAGAAGAATTAGAGTTACCATTGTGTCTTTACCCAACAGCTGTTAAGAACCAATTATATGAAAGACTTAATAAATAAAAAGAAAGAATTAATAAATAAATTAATTTATTGCTATTAAAAAAAAAAAGAAAAAAAATTACTATTAAAAGATACACAAATTATAAAATATCTTATAAAAAGCACGATAGCATAGTAGCTATTTAAGAAGTCGGGCTTTCTCAAAAGAGCATATACAGCAGTGATTCCATACTTTCCAAAGTAATAATAAAAATTTAATTAATAATACTTTTATAATCCCGAGGCAACTATCATTATATATGTACATTATATATGTACATTATATATGTACATTATATATATAACATTATATATGTATAATGCTACTAATCTTCATCTTCATTTTTTAGATATTTTCCCAGTTTCAGCGGCATTTTACTGCCGACCAGTGATCCAGTTAATTGAGTTTTATTATTCATCTATATTTCTATTTTGTTTTTTTGTGGGACGTGATACACACACACACACATATATATATATATATATATATATATATATATAAAGAATTTCGCGTTCATATTGAAACCTTTTGTTACTCAACTCAGTAAACTCATCTATTGTTGCTTTGCTGACTCGCAGAAGAAGAAGATTTCTATTTAGAATTTGTAACCAAAGAAAAAAAAAGAATGAATGAAGGAATCAAAACAAATAAACTAAAAATCTTTCACTTGAATTCTGTCAAGAAAAGAAACGCACTCTAACTCAAAATTCAAAAAAAGAAGAGAAACACTCCTGTGGCGGCACTGACTTTCAAAGAAAAGAGTTTTCACAAATCAGTTGGCGAGATATCGTTCACTAATAATTTAGATTTTTTCAAAGTATTCGAATTTTTCCTTTTATTAAATTGCTTGAAATAATGAGCCGGAATATATTAGCTCCGCCGTTGGTTTATATGAGTAACAATCGTCGCTACCGAGTTAACTTAGTTCATGAAGATTTTACCGATCAACGCCAAGCTGCCCAGGCCGCAATGAAGGGCAATCTTGACAAGGCTAAGCAAGCATATAACGAACGTGGTAAGGGAAGAATCCATTGCTTTTATAGAATGTTTAGGGAGCTTTTTTCTGTTTAAGATTTGTATGGAGAAGAACATAATGATGAAATAGATGATGATCTAAGTGACATTGAATGCCATAACTCTAGCTTTAGGCTCAAGATGCACGTAGCATCGTAAGTTTTACGGAAAAAATCTCTTATAAGAAAATTGATGCAATTCAATCCATCTTCTCAGTGCATTTTATGGCGGTCTTGTTGGTTTTAAGGGTGCTACTAAACGCCGTTTGGAACTTGAAACATCAACTGAAATAATGATACCGCCTCGTGTCACTGACAACGGGAATA
>CCAG010003794.1:0-13890 GCA_001077435.1 Glossina morsitans morsitans | reverse complement strand
ACATAAGCAACGGAATATTTTGTGATGTCATTAGTTTGTGAATAGCAAATAAATGAAAGGAAGAGGAAGATCATAAACAATGAAAAAAACAAAAAACAATAATCCAAACGAATCATTTTACTTTATGTAAATATATATAGACTTAAACAAGTAAGTACATTTAAGTGTGCAAAATATACAAACAAATAAATAATTTAATACCATGTAGTGAAGAACGACGAATTATGCCACTTTGCGCCACGTTCTAACTTTTATAATGTAATTACACAGGTGATTCAGATTATTGTTAGGAACTTGTAGGAACGCGTTCAACGGATCGAGTAGATGGGCATTTAACGAAGCACACCTCAAGGCTCGCTCAGTAGTGGAACGGACAGTAGGCATTTTAAAAAGAAGATGGAAACTTTAATGCAATGAAAGAACAACCCATTACTCCCACTCCCCTGCTAAAATCGAAATATTTGCAAATGCTTATGTTGGTTTACACAACATTGCGCGGAGATATAATTAGAAATCGAGAATCAAATAAGCTTTAATAAATTAAGATGAATACGTCATTGTTTATTTAAAGGTTTTGACTCCTTTGTTTTTAATTTGTTTTTGAGCTGATGGTGTTTTCTCCTTCAATATAGCTGAACTGTCAACACTGAAAACTCTTTGACACTACTTGAAAGATAGGTGATCATAACCTTTTCGTTGTCTTCTCAATCTTCCTCAAGCATTTTTTTGTTAATTTCTTTTTGATAATACCTTTTCATTTTATGTTACCAGAAGATAAGACCTTCGAAGATAAGTGTTTGCTTTTCCCCAACATTTTGGAATCTTGACATTAATGAAGTTAGATAGTCTTTATCTCTATATATGTATTAATTGTATCCAATTAGTGCATTTCGTGATTTTTCAATTTTCTACTCGATAGTACGAATCAATCGACTACTCATTACCCGATAATCCGATTCGATAATCGACAACTATAAACCCGATCGAGTTTACTCAATGCCAAGAACCATAAATCTGTTCCAGTAGGCATGATGCTTTTAACGTGGTTGTTTTGGAAAATTATGTATTACGTGATCAGAAGGAAATTATATGCAACTTTCAATCCAATGAACAATAGCTGAAGGTATGAATACTGTAAAAGATTAAGCCCAAGTCCTAATGCTTTTGAAAGTTGTAAATATATGCATACACAGTGGAGAAAAAGCTTAGTGGGCTTTACCATAGCTAACAGAGAAGAAATCATATTCGATTCATAAAACATATAACAAAAAACAAAGGAAAAAATCGTTTTTTCTTTATTCCCAGAAGAATAAAAAAGGCTGAATGAGATTTCTGTCCTTATAACCTGTTCGCCCGGCCTTCTAATTTGTCGTAGTTCATATTTCGTCTAAATTTCAAATTAAATTTTTATGCACCGATAGCCGAACAAACTAAAAAACCGTTACCTATACCCTTACTCTCTTCATATATACTTCCTTTAGCTATAACAAACCTTTGTTTCGATTTAGCCGACTTTGAATAAAGCAATGAAATTTTGGCGGTAGAAAAGTTAAGAGAATTACCAGTGTTTTCGAATGTGATCCAACCAAGTTTGCGATCTTTGTTTTTCCAATCAACACTTGTGTACCAGTCAATACTGTTTCTAGGAGAGCTTTTTCTTTTAGCACTTGTCATTTTCCGTAAGAAAGTACTATCTAAGCTTTACATGATAGCATAACTTATCCCGCTGTAAAGTGAACAACATAGTTTTTCGGAACTTCGAATGCAGTTAGGTATTAAGTCCAAAAACACGAGAAGAAGCGAGAAGTGTGAAACGATTGCACAGATATTTGAGCAATTAGCGAGATGCAGTGTATTATGGGTTTCTCCGACCAAACGAAATCATCGCTAGAATATACTTTCAACAAGCTATACAATAAGCCGAAAAACTGGCTCAATACGTAAACAATCATGATGAATTAATGCAGGATGTTGACGTTGGCCAACGTATGACCAGCAAGCATTAGCAGGGCTAAACTGAAAGAAACTATATTCTTCGTTGCATACACTATGCGGAACTGTTTCTAATTATGAATGGTTTCGATCGATCAATTATTATCTAAACACTTCTTCGAGTACTATAACGATCAGATATGAATTTTTTCGGTGACATTCTCCAAAGAATGATTGGCCTTTCGGCAAGGAATTGATATTCAATCTAAAGATGGACATTAGCTTAAATAAAATATTATTTTTAACCATTTTTGCTCACGTAGTCACATGTTTTTTGTAAAAGAAGTAGTAAGCAATTATTTCTGCGTATGCACAAGCTTTAAACCAATTTTTAAAAACGGAATTTAATGACCACGAAAACCCCCATTAAAACAAAAGCATAACATCAAAACATATTCTAAAAGAAGCCAATTTTTAAAGAAAAGACAAAAAACAAATGCATGAAAAAAGTAAAGTACAACACCAGCAAACCAAATGGTATTTCAAACACGAAACTATTTTGTATACACGTATGTGCATCCATGTACATAAATAGGCAATCAGTCAATATGGCAAATAGGTAAAATCGTGGAAAAAAAAAAAGAGTGCAATGATAATCTATACAACAATAACAAAAGCAACAACAACAACAACAAAAATACATAAATATATGTGTATACGTACAGCGCTTACACAAAATCATTTGCAAAAACAAAAAACGGACAGTAAAACCAAAAATATGCGATATTTTATTTCATGAATGAATGAGAAAAGACTAACGGAATGAATATAAAACGACAATAGGCAGGAACAAAAAGAGAAAGGCACATAAGTGTAAGTGAGAAAATGCAAAAATAAAATAAACCGTAATAAAAAGCAATGTAAGAAAAACTAAGAGATATGCAGAAAAAGCACGCCGTAGAAGACAAAGGCAAAGAATAGAAGAACTAACTGAAAATGTATATTAAAAAAAAATATTTGTAAAAGGAATGAAATTAATCTGTGATATGAGGTTTGCATAAGATAAAAAAAAAATCGAAAAAAAAGTTATGAAGAGTAACAAAAAGGAAATATGATTTCTTTTCAAGATATTATACAATTTTTTTTTTTTCTAGGATTTTAATCATTATTGCCAAACGACGAAAATGCCTTTAAAGAAAATAGTTTTAAAGTACAAACTTAAGCATGAGAATAAACGATGAGAAAATAAAATGGTATTACAAACCCAAATAGTATTCCATTTTGTCGTTGTCTTTTATTTAATTTAATTAATTAAGAAAAAATATATATATATATATATATATATTTGTTTTGATTTGATAAACAATTGTTGCAAATAATCCCGAAATTGAGGGAAGAAATAACAAACGTTGTATGCGTAGAAAACGTTGTGAAGTTTTCGCGAAGTTGAAATTTGCTTTTGAACTTAGATCTCTCCACTCTTACAATACGGAAAATTACTCCCGTTGGGTGATCGATGACAGCAGGCGTATGTACGCTCGACGTACATATCCTTTTGTTTTACAATATAACGTGATTTTTTTTATTAAGCGTATTTTTCTTTCTCTTATAATATACGTTGCACAGTAATTTAACTAAAAATATAAAACAATTATACCATAATCTTTAGTTGTCGTTTTTTTTTTCTTCGTACGAAGATTTCTATTTCATGTTTTAATCAATTATATTTATATCATCAGGAAGTAAATCTTTACAAAATTCTTTGATTCACGTTATGTATAAAGTAATATTAATTTATTAATATTCATTAGTTTTTTCACTTTATTTTTTTTTCTGGGTCTATCAACTGTGCATTAGCAAATTTTCCGAATTCTTTTCTTTGTTTCTTTGATTCACAGCTCTTTTTTTACATTATTTTTATATATTTTTCTTTCTCTTTTTACTTTAAAATATTATTTAGTCGAATTTTTTGCACATTTTCCTTTCTTTATGGCTCAGTCAGTCAGTCAGTCAGGCATACACATAACAGATACACGCTTAAACGCATACACTCGCACAGGCACACGCATACACACACAATTAAAGGCCGTAAAAGAAGCAGGAATTATAATTGAACGTTTTTCTCCTTCTTTGCTATTTCCACTGCTCTTCTTGAATTTGAGCAGAAAAAATTTTTTCTTCATACAACTTGCAAATTCACCACCACTACCTTTTTTATTACAAAAAAAAAAAAAAAAGAATTTTTTTCTGTCCTCTGCTCAATTTACATCACATTAGAAAAATAGTTTTATCTTTTAGTCACCCAAAACACAACTATGCGTTTGCATTTATCATTTGCAGTCGTTTTACTTTGGGAAATATGCAAATTTGCCAAATTAAAAAATATATTTTCATTTTTTCACAAGAAAATTTCCAAAAAGATTTCTTTATAACCATTAAATAAATTTTAGTCGTCACCGTTCAACTTTCGCCCCGTTTTTAATATCAATTGTTCTCGCTTATTTTGTTCACAGTCAGTATGAAACGCTATGGCAATGCAATAGATAAACGAGTTGCCACCGTTTGCTTATAATTGACGCGGTATCGCAATAGTGGATTTATAATAAGTGCAATTTTTTGAAACGTTCACTTTGGGACTTCCCGGTGAAATTTTTCTTGATAGTTATTGATAAAAAAAATAATTCATTTATATCTTTCGCTTTTAAATTAATTTTTATACTCTTCTCGTACAGCATCATGTTGGTCAGATTTGGTGAATAATATACATACATATTTTTTTCCCGTCAAAATCGACGTTATAATATTGCCTACTTAGTATAATAATAATAATAATTAATTTTCTGTCATATTTATTATTATAAAATTGGTCTCAAAGTTTTTATTATCACTTTCGTTATGTTGTGTTCGAAAATCACCAAAATGGACCGAAAGGTGCGCCTACAATTACTACAAAAATAGTAGAGTTCTCTTGCTTTTTATAATTACGCCCGCCTTAAACTGCTGTTGTTTTTGCCTTAAAAAAGGTGAAAACCTAACTATCCTATAATAAAATTTCCGGGATGAATTAAAACATTCAGTCCAAACTAGCTATACATTCTTTCCTTTAGCTTTGTTAGTTTTTTGAAGTGTACAGAGTATAAAAATTAATGCGCGATCTGAGATACTTACCATACAATATAATTAACTTGTAATTACTTATGACGCGGAAACTTGCAACTAGTTACAAAGGCGGTCGTTACTTTTCGGTAGGAGAGAAGTGGTCTTAAAAGTGTGACTTGTCTTTTAGACACTGAGTCCTCTTAGTGATGAAATACGAACACTACTCTCTTCTGAAATAAAGTAGTACTACGCTTACTATAAAGGAATACATCTGCAATTTTAGGTGATAGGTCTACGATAAAATTGCTATCAACAATCATATCTCGAAATATAGTATCTGAAGCTGATATTATAATATTTTGCATTTGCAATGCTCTTAAACTAAGTTTAAATGTCGATAATGGCGAGGCAAAAAAGGAACTTTCGCCACGCCTCGTGCCTGTCATACTAATAAAGAATGCGATACAAATCAAAATATTTTATTTATTTAAAATTATTGTCATAATTTACGACAGTACATTAACTGCAATTCCAATTTTTTTTCTTTTTTTTACATTTACTTTTTTCCGCTTAATTTGTAAAACAATTCTTTATATTCAAGTAAACTTGTAATAAAAATGATTGCACGGAACGAAACGAAAGTGAGTAAGAGAATGGAAACAAAAATAATGTTGTTATAAAATACCCATGCAAAACTAATTATACTAGAACGGAACGCAAACAACAATACGGTTTCTTTCTTAAATGCTTTGCAAACTTTCGTAAGTATTCAGTAATTCAATTTTTTTTTTAACAAATGCTTACCGTAAAATATATCTCAACTTTTCGTTGCCTAGCGTAAAAAGTTGATGTTTAATTATTGACGCTTTCGTCGTTAGAAACCGGTTCAATAGAATTCTAATAAAAAACATGCGTCAAAATTGAATTTCATACTGATGCCGCGGATCGAATTTTGCAGAATCTATTTCAATTTTTCAGGCTAATATAATTTAAAGTTATCGGTAGATCATGAAAATTTTGAGTCACAGGAAGGAATTAAATTTTCAATCTCAACTTTGCGAAATAAAGAATCCCAACGACTGCAAAGCTATTTTGATAGCAAAATTCAATTGAGCAATGACGCAACAATGACTCGCACTGAGACCGCCATAAAAAAAGATGTAAAATTTTATAATGCATTAAGCAATGATCAGCAATTACTCACTACAAAAATGGTTTAAAATTTCAAAACGCTACTTTTCAAATTATATGGTAATTGTATCGAATTGCCAAACATTCGTAACGCGTAGAAACGTGCGTCGGGGCCCCGTAGCAGTGTATACATTCATGATTACCGTAAATAACGAGATAAATTAATTCTGGTTGTTTCAAATCTTTTATCAAGGAGACAGACTTATAATTGCATTCTGAGAGAGGGAAAGAGACGAACACTCCATAGGCCAGTGAACACTTGTTTTTTCTTGCTCCTAGTCTGCCTAACTTAACAACTTCGCTTCACAACAATATTTATCGAATATTTGTTTTATTGTGACTATTCCCTCGGAATAATGAAACCTCTAACAAGTGAGCACACTGTTCCCTCTTATGACTGGTAACTGAACACAACACCACAATATGTGGTTTCATCTGGATAGATGATTCTTGTACTTCTTACAAAGTTCGGACAAAAATTTTGTCAAAATTTACGCTAAAACCAAATGTTAAAAGGAATACGATTGCAATGATTTATATGTATTAAATATGACATATATATGACACGATATACAATCGATATTTCAAATGCGCGCACGATTTTCGCGCTCTATTTTGCATTAAGCTAGCAACGGATGTTTAAAAAAATCAACCCGAAAGCATTTCAAATTTTTTCTATATTCGATTTTTGTATAAAATTCATTTCGTCATGTCATCATTCGACATAAAAACCCTTCCTTTCTCTCCTAATTGATATTGTCCCTTCGATAAAGTTTCGAGTTTAGCTAAAGATCTTCTCTTTAAATATTTTCCTGTAAGAGGAAGACATTGTATTTGTATGAAAAAGCTAGACTGGGAGGAGCGTGAAACTGTTCCAGCTACTGGCACTGGCCAAATTGTGCATTGCATTTTTACTTTCATTTTACATTTCCGGTCAAAATTTACACAAAATCGCAGAAAATTAAAACAAAAAAACAAAAACACAAAAATTTCTATTGACGAAATAAAAACCGAAAATCGTAAACGAATTGAAAAAAAAAAAAAAAAATTATAATTACTAATCATACCCATGAAAAGGTTTGTGCGCTTATGAATATTGAATATGAGTGTATGAGTGTATGAGTGTATGAGTGTATGAGTGCATACAGCTTGCGTACAAATGAAATGAATCATCATAAATGCCAACAAATTCGTATCGCAAACAATTTATAAACAATTTTATTCCTTATAAGAAAATCATAATGGAAAGAAGCGAAGGTGCCCTCATTAGACGAAAAACGTGTTAAGCCTAGTGTTTTGATATGAGATTTGCCAGCTTTTAAAGCCAACCTATTATTAATATGACATATGACTCTGCCGACATTTGTATATAATTTCTCTGAAAACCTATCGTGGTGATGACTTAATCAAAGTGAAAAAATATGTTTTGTACGCGCATTTGGCGTAATTATAGACGAGACACTAGTACCCAATAATGAAATAGAGAACAAAAAATAAAATAAAATAAATAAAGAAGGAAATGCACGGCAAGTAAGAAGAGTATTATCATCTTAGGCCGAATTTTGAACACCCACCATCACGACCCACCAGGATAACTATCATATCCACAACACACGCACGCGTCGATTTTTTTTAATGACTATCATCCTGTAGGGGATTTGTTTGGAACCGTCTAAACTGTATAAAAAGCTGGTAAAAAAAAAAAACTATTTATTGGAATTTGTAGTTTTATAAAAATAATTTCAGTCTTTTTGTCATTGCAGGCGTGTTTGTAGACGAATCACGTTTTTCTATCGAATTCAAGCCAGTTTCAATTTTTTTTTGTCGCAATATCTACAAGAGAGATTTTTAAAAATTGACAATAAGCGAATAGGCGGCGAATATGATCGTGGCTATGTCGAATTTTTTTAATTTTATAACACCTTTGGCACGTATATATGAAACGATGAAGCTAGTATATCTTCAACATGTTGAACTGAACTGAAAATATGGATTTAGACAATTGGTTGCTTGCTTGCAAGACATACGCGCACATGGTCGAGACGATTGTATTATAAATGTTAATAACAAAGCTACCAATAAAAATAATATTGATAAGAAACAAAAAAAAAAAGGAAAATATGTTTTAAATATTTAATAGTTAAGTAAAAGAGAATGGAATATTATTAAGATATTTGCTTCAATGTTAGATATGGATGAGATATTTTAAAGGGGTTGTTGTGTGGATAGTGTGGGGTGTCATAAGGAAATGCACACTTACCACCAATATCCATTCCACATACAAGATTTTCTGCTACGAAGGAATAAATGTTGAAGCTTTTTATTTAGCGGATGAAAAGTCAAATGATGACTCTTCACTCCTCTACAGTTTTTGCTTTAAAGAAAGAGAACCCTTTTTGTGGGTGTATAATAGAATATTGTTAACTGATGAAAATTCACAGAATAAATAACTTTTTTTTTTATATCTTTTTATAATTTCCTTCCAATGTAATCACTTTAACAAAAGTTTTCACGTTTTAAATTTTTTTTTGTTTTTCTTTTAACTATTTAATAAGGTTTAGTAATAATACAAAGAACATTTATTTTTCAATTTTCTGCTTGGCTTTTTAATATAAAAAAAAATTGACAACTATTTAAATTGTTATTGGCTTTTGCAATTATCAGGCGTGAAAATATTTTTAGACCATTTAATGAGGTTAGAGTAAAGCCTAAGAAAAAATATATTCATTCATTAATTAAAATTTCAAATAAATGAAAACTCTTCAAATGCATATCGACGTGAATTTTTTTTCAATCAATCTAATGAAATTATTCGGATTTAAATTGTAAATATTAAATTTGTTGAGCAAATGGAAAAGAGCAAGCAACGCAAGCATATATTATATTTTCAAATCTGGTAAACGCTACATGCATTTCAGCCTTTCATACTCATCATGAAGAGTATATGTATGTAGAATGTGTTTTAGAAAGAAATATATAAAGAAAGCTCGATAATGTGTTTATAAATACTCTTCATATATGTGAATATCGGGGAATCGATTTTTGGATCCTAATGTAATAAACTTTCAGTCTCGTTAAGTAAATTCCTCGTCCATATTATAATCTACAAAAAAAAAAAAAAAAAAACGAACAACTCTCCAGTTTATATTATTTCTATATTATAATTATAGCTGGATCTTTAGGTTATAAATATAGCTTCTAAATTTTTGTTTACATCGTATAACAGCTTATTTAGACCTAAAATACACCCTTTCTACTCGTTATTAACAAAAAGAAGGTTACATTTTGCTTTAACTTAATTTTTCACTATTTAGCATCTGTTTTTTCTTTTTATATTAAAATGTAAAAATTCCTGGGAAAAAAAAAGTTCTAGATATTATCATAATACTGTTTACAACGCATTCTATGCAGAATTCACAGTAAAGATGGAATTCTATGTATAATTGTTTCGATTTTATAAAGCTGCAAAAATGATGCCATGTTCTTGCTTTGCGGATAAAAATGATACCAATAGTAAAAAAAAAAAAAAACAAGAAGGATAAGGAAGGCGAGCAAGAAATTTATTGAGTGTGAAAAAAAACTGGAATAAGATATAGAATAATTAAATTAGATAAAAAGAAAATTTCTAGAAGAAAAATAAAAACATATATAATATTATATTAAAAAACGAAATTAAGTTTTTTTCATTAACAAAATCAGAATTTTGTGTTTACGTTGCTTTTATTTATTTATAGTTGAAAAAAATTCAAGGCATCTATCATATGTTTTGCGAAAGTGAAGTCAAGTTAGAAATATTCGCTTTGTATGAATTTTACATGGTTTTTATCGAATTCTTTATCCGAATTTCATGCAGAGTGCGATGCCAACGCACCGCTTCAGTTTTAGAGGGGAAAACTGGATGCGTACACAAATTCCATCGCTTTTGGAAAAGTCGGAAGAAAAGCGGAGTAAATTTTAAAGTGGAAATGTGTTGATAAACATCGTTTATAGACCAATCGCCAAAAGATATACATATAAATACGCATCATATACAAATTCACGATATTTGAAATCAACTTTGCAGCATTAAATCCTTGACTTCAATTTAATATGAATAACATCGAAAAATAAATTTTAAAATCGATTTATAAAGTCTAAACAATATATGAATAAACAATTGCGAAAAGAAAAATTAAATGAATCTTGAACACATATTTCATTCAAAGTTCGATTACTAGTGCACTAAAGTAATAAGTCATTCATATACCGTCCCTACGTGAATTAAGCGAATAGTGACATAAAAGCTTTTTTACTTTTTCGCAAAATATAGGACTTTAACTGTTATTTAAATGGAAATTCTTAGCCTTACTGTACATTTTTGTTTTTCCAGATTTGGGAGAAACTGATTTGTGGCCTGTTATAGAGTCGAAGGAGGGTAAACGCTACCTGGCTATTGCCAAAAACCATGATTTAAACTTTGACTAATATCTTTGTTCGTGCTCAAAGCGCTTGGTAAAGCCAAGTAAGGTTTCCTTTGGTTTAGAGTTGCCCGGCAAATCATATTAGAGTTTCTTAGCGCATAAATCAAGTCTTTTAATAAAAAATTTGGAATATAGTTATGTATAATAATTTCCCACGAAATTCTTGTATAAATACATAAACAATTTATTTATTTTTATCAATACCAGGTTTCCTGTTTACCATAAATTACATATGGATGATGGGGAGCGGGATGAAATTCAGTTTAAGTTCTTGGTTATTGGCAAAGAACCAGAATGTAGCCATCGCAATCCTCAACAGTCGATGAATTCGCATCCACAAAGGGGATATTATAAGCAAGCAAATAGAGTGAAATAGAAGTATCAATTTTCGAGCTTAGTTCGAGACAGTTATTTTATTGTTTACAGAATGTGGTATAAAGGAAAAGAAAATAGTTTATGCACTTTCATTCTGGAAAAGAAAAGCGAACCCAAAACCAAAATATTAAAATGATAGAAATGATGGATTGAAGCAGCGCATTCCGTAGCCATCCATTTACCCTCACTAACTGAAGAAGTTCACTTCGGTAGCAATTGCATTTGAAGAGTTTATTTTTAACAGGGAAAATATTTATGACATATAGAATTACTTAATAATAAGCGAATTGAAAGTAAAATATTGCATTACTCACACTTTAGTAAAAATAAATGATTTATAAAAATATTATCGTTCAATACTTCAATTCAATATTGTTTCAAATCTACTATGTCTCTCTGACGTTACTTTTTAAAATTTTGCTTGTGATCTTTTTGCTTTAAAAATATCTTTTTTTTAGTTTGATTCTCTTAGCACACAATATATACTTGTTATGAGTTGTTTAAAAGGACAAAAATAATTATAAAATTGAAAAATTGTAAATTTTTGTTTGTACAAATATATATATTCATATCTATATATATACATATATATGTATTTGTTTGCGTATATATATATATAAACATATGTATATGTATATATATATAAATTCAACTTTATTGTAACGTTCATGAGACCAATAAACACTTGTCATATACGAAACCACAATCTTTTTTATTTTCTATATATGGAAGTAAACAATACAAAAAATTCAATTTCTTTGTTTAGCTTATGCCGTACACGTTCAGGTATTTGTTTTTTGGTTTTTTTTCTGGCAAATTTTATCCACTTTGATCAAAATACTTTTTTCTCACATCATGATTACCTTAATTTTCTATATCAAAATAAAATTTGCAAAAAATAAAAGAACGATTTGCAACCAATTTGATAAATTTATATTGTCGTCAAATGTCATTTAACCATCACTTCACACATTCATAATACATTAATAGTTGACAATTCCTTGCCAGTTGATAACTGCGTTTCACTTTCACTTTGTTTACTATAAAACAACAATTGCAGTTCTCTTAGTTAAATCTCAAGCCGTGCATGTATTTCTGTATACAAGTCTCACATTAATGAAAACGACGCTTTATTATTAATTAAGGCTCTCTTCTGTTTAAAACCGCATACCATCTAATATCAACAACCGTTAAATCTTCTAGCCTATACGCTTTAGCTAAAAAGAGACAACTTATAAGTTTCACTACAAACAAACAACAACAAAAAAAAAAACACCGACAAAGCGACTTCAATTTTTTTTTTTACTTTAATTTCGGGTTTTCACGTTTTTTCCCTTTCACATGCTTTTATTTTCTGAGATATTTTTCAATTATGCTTTTTAACTTTTATAAAGATAATTTATATAATTCTTTTGCAATTGATAACTGATTTAATTAGCATTAATCAATGCTCACTTTATATTACTTTTTTTCCGAATATTTTCAGAAATTTCCTCTGATAATTTCTTGCGAAATTAAACACACAAAATTGACAATAACAACGTTTTCGACGTCATCCTAGTGTTGCCAAAGTTCCAGATATTTTCATCTTTTTCGATATGCGATTACCACAAATTAAGCGAAAATTTATCCAAAAATATTTAAGCGCTTACAGGCATACAAATATAAAATGAGAGACTGCAGCACAAAGCAAACTTTATTACGCTTAACGACAAATCAAGTCGATTAACTTTAAGTGTAATTAGTATGGAGTTTGTAGGGAACAAAAGCAGATGCGAAAGTCAAAAATCACACATAGTATTATAAGTAAAAGCATTTGCAAAAGTTGTGTTTTAGCAAAGATCTTAACTAACCATCCCAATCTCTTTCTAATTCAGAATGGAACCCAATTTAAATATGTTCGAAAAGTGTATGAAAAGTGGCTTCTTATAACATATGATTGGTCGTTTAGTACGGTAACCAGGTCAGCTAACTAAACGGATTCACTGACACTTGATTTCTTTTACTTTTAATTAAATAAATAGTTGTTGTTACTTTTGAAATTTCTAAAAGCATATAGTAACCATGAAAAAACGTTATATCTGATATTTGACGCTGTTTCATCATGCGCTTATTATTAGTCATTGAAAAGAGACTTTTAGAGAAAAACGAAGCTTTCCAGCTGATTATTTTTCAAAAAATAAAAAAAAAAGCTCAAATATCAAATCTAGTAAATTTAGGATTCTACGTAACGATTACATACTGAGTCCGTTTTTCGGCTTATTATATCACTTGTTGAAAATGAAACCAATAATACACTGCATCTCGCTAATTTCTCAAGTATTTGTACAACGGTTTCGTGTGCGCGATTCAGCAGCATTTAACCCGAAAAATAACTCTTCTCGCTTCAATCGTTTTTTTACCTAAGAACTAAATCTATTTGAAGTTCCGAAAAACTATGTTGTTCACTTTACAGCGGGATAAGTTATGCTATCATGTAAAGCTTAGATAGTACTTTCTTACGGAAAATGACAAGTGCTAAAAGAAAAAGCTCTCCTAGAAACAGTATTGACTGGTACACAAGTGTTGATTGGAAAAACAAAGATCGCAAACTTGGTTGGATCACATTCGAAAACACTGGTAATTCTCTTAACTTTTCTACCGCCAAAATTTCATTGCTTTATTCAAAGTCGGCTAAATCGAAACAAAGGTTTGTTATAGCTAAAGGAAGTATATATGAAGAGAGTAAGGGTATAGGTAACGGTTTTTTAGTTTGTTCGGCTATCGGTGCATAAAAATTTAATTTGAAATTTAGACGAAATATGAACTACGACAAATTAGAAGGCCGGGCGAA
>CCAG010003792.1:0-118002 GCA_001077435.1 Glossina morsitans morsitans | reverse complement strand
CGGTTCCACTCTTACGTTCAACTCCCTCAGAAGGTACTAATTTATAAATAATAATTGATTTTCCAAGATTTGATATTTTAAAAGAATAGCGCTGGTCTGGATTTGGAAGCTTAATTAACCCAAAAATCGTATCGTTGAATTCCATCCACACATTTTTAAGTGTCGGAACGATGCATTCCCCTTTTCTAGTTTTTTTGACAATTCGTGGATTCACTAAATTGGTGGATGAGCTGCTGAGGGCTTATCCTGATACCATAAAAGTTATATTTTACACTTTCGGCGTTGATAACATGCAACGTTTTGCGCAGCAAAATTGGTTTGCTGGAGGGTGGCTTCCGTACGCTGCTGGATTTACTATTATTACTGCACGATTGATTGCATTAAACCAAAAAGAAGCAGAGAAAGGTTAAATCGGCTCCCCGTTGGGCCCAAACTCTATTGATGGTTTCTACTGATTTATACACTTTAGTTATAATAGAAGAGTCGTATCTTTGTTTGTTCTCGGTTATCCTTCTTCTGTACGTACTGATGATATGCACGTAGTCATGTATTACCAGAACTTCAGCGGGTAATTCCTTCAGACCTTTTTTGTACATCGGATTTCGGTCACATACAACCGCTCGTACATTGAAACCAAGTTCTTTTGTGAGGCTTAAATTGTAAATTACGTCTTTCGATGCTAAATTCGATTTTGCTTTGAATGGCGTCGCCAGGCTCCTTACAACGAATACCAGCACCGTTTTATAGTGGGCCGTGCGCTTCTTAAACTTGTTGACGTAGCCGCAACTACTTAATGAATAGTCAGCCCGAGAATAAACCGACTCTTCGTTTGTGTAGGCTTCGTCGAAGTGGAGTTGCAGGATTTTTTGGAGCGGGCTTAATTTTTTAACGGCATCTCGTAGCGTCTGCATATCCAGCACCACGTTGTCAGCTTCGGGGTGTTCTTCCTGGCCTTCATATTCGACTAACCGTCGTTTTAGTTCTTCGTTTTCGGCTTCCACTCTTTCATATGCGGCTAGCCGTCGCTTTTGTTCTTCCTTGTCGGGCTACACTCTGTTCAACTTCTCCCTAAGGCTAACATAGTCCGATGTTGACGGCCAGCTGCTGTCCTCATCCTCCGCGAAAATATCCGGGCTTATTAACCTGCTTGCCTACCTATACATGGCGCCCTAGTTTGATCGTCCGTCGTTTGTATATCTTCTATTTGTGCTGGTTCTCCTGGTCTTTATTCGCCTACTATTCTACCTTCTTTTTGTTCTACTACTTCTAGTCCTTATTCCCCTACTACTCTACCTTCTTCTTCTTCTACTACTTTTGGTCCTTGTTCTGAATCGTCTTCACTGCCACTGTCAATACGTAAGCTTTTACTGTCCCGTATGGTTCTCCTCAATGTATTTACTGCCCACGCTAAACCCAATTCCTGCGCTAACCACTTATAATCCGTCATTCTAGTCTGAGTCCTCTGTTTTCTGTCGAGTCTTCTTAGAATATGTCTAACTATATAAATTTTCCCAACTACGTCTTGTGTGGGCACTGAGTCACCTATTTCTTCTGTCAGTCAGTCGGCTAATTTCTTGCACAGTACTTTGCATAAAGTACTGCATAAAGTAGTGATCGTTTCTAGTTTTTCCTTTATATGTTTTTTCTATCTCGCTTGGCATCAGTGCACCGAGACATTCAAAGTTGTTTAGAATAAAGTTTCCATCTACGAAATAAAATGCGGGTTTTACGTCCACGAGAGAGATTATTTCATTCAGCATAGTGATAATGACAAAATGATGACTTTATTGAAAGTTAGTTGGTCTTATGTACTATTTAAAATTTGAAAAAAACAACAAATTGTTTTCTTAGTTGACAAAGATGAACCTGTTTATTTTGGGACGAGTTTTTATTAATACTTGCATCTTGACATAAAAAAAAGAAAAATACATCAATTATTTAATTTATGAATATTTGTATTGGGCGATCTCCTTGGTGCCCACGCCCGCCACGTAGCCGGACTGGGCTTTGGTAACGCGGTCGCCCATCCGAGCTGCCGTACGGGGCTTTGGCAACGCGAGCGCCCACGTCGCCCTCGACGACGAGGAGGGCTGTCCTCTCGGTTATTCGATAGGTTATTGTTTATATTCCGACGCCTATCGTATTCGGCGCATCTCTGGCGATGCCGCCGTTCGTTAATAGCTGCGATTTTTTTTTTCTTATATGTACAATTTTCTCTTGCTCTAAATATTCACAAATTAATAACCTAAACATTAATAGCAACATAAACAAATTCGCTAAAAGTAAACTGGTACAGAATATGTGTGTGGTAATGGCGCTTAATTAATTGAAGTCTTTTTTCATATTTTATTAGTGCGAACATTCTTTTTATTTTTGTTGGCTTTTTCTTTTTTTGACATACTTCATGCAAGTAATATGTATGTGATATGTACGGACACACGGCATGACCATAGGCGACCGCGCTACTGTCTACGACGTAGGTATCCATTGGGAGGGCGTGTTGAGAAAGAAATAGTCCGCTACTACTCCTCGGGGACTTTCCTAAGAAAGAATAATGGGAATGTACCCAGTTGCCATTCTCTCTCTAATTGAGTACGCACGAGGCCTTGGCAGACATTACTGAGTTAGGGCCTCGTGCAGAGAAAACAATCATTACGGGGGCTCGCAAGGCTGGCATCCTCATCCATTCTACATTTTTGCGACATATGCCGAAGCGATGCTTACGAGCTAAAGACCCAGTGGCGCAAGACCACGACGAAAATGGGGGCTAGGTTCATCTTCTCTCTTTAACAGTGGGTATTGTGAGTATTGCATTGTGCATATTCACATTCCGTGTGTCTTCGAGTATCGTGGCCCTGAGCCTTCGCGGTAGTGTATCCACGTTAAACCCGTAGAGACGTCTGTATATATAGGTAAAAATATTTTGTATACGCACACAATACGTTGCACTTACACTTGTATGTCATGATTATAAATGTAAGCAATCAATACATGTACTATTAAGAACACTGAAAACAATTAAGACTATTTTAAATAGTTTAATAAATCGGTGTACTCTTCTCTGATTTGCGGCTATGCTTTTCTTCAACTTCGATGTACCTCTCGATTGCACTCTAAAATGTAGTTAAAAGCTTACTTAGTGAAGTATTTCATTTACATTGAAAAAATTTTTGTGCAAATCAATATAAATTGAATCAATTTTATTAATTAATTAGCTATATTTATTTTAATTTATAAAAAAAAAAATTTTTCAATTAAATGTTCTTAGTAAAATGTATTACGAAAGTATAAATTATAACAATACATGTTGTGAAAGAATATTGAAATAATTGAAAAATTATTATATTGTACAAAAATTTTTTATGTAAATTTATTAAATAAATTTGAATTATTTAAAAATCTCGATTTTAAAAAAGTTAATAAAATTTTAAAGTTAAGATAATAAAACTATTTTATAAAATTTTATTAGAAATGATATTTTATTCGTTTTTAAAGGTAATTAATTTTTTAAGAAATTGATTTAATTTACAATTATTACATTATTTATTTAAATAATTATAGTAATTTTGCATTTTGTAGGATTTAGCTAGTGACATTGTTAAAAAAATATATAAACTTAGAATTAACTATTATTAGTTAAAGTGTTATAATTACTGTAACTAATAAAAAAAAAGAGTTATTGAATGTTAATTATTTATTAAAATCTTTATTCCATTTATTTTCTCTTTATCTGTCTATTTTATAAATAATAATTAAAGTAATAATGATAAAGTTAGTATCATTATTTGCATAAATAAAAAAATGTATAAGTTCGTCAAAAATATTATTCGTCTGTTTTAAAACAACATGTTCTTTTGAATTTATTTAAGTTTTGACCTACTCTACGATTGATTTAATGGCCACAGTATACTGACTATACACAGGTAGCACAATCATTACTTTTTTAATTGAAAACTGGAATTGATGGTTGGACACGAAGTATTAATTGTTTCATTATTATTTAATTTAGGATTTTATTTTTCAGAAAAAAAGCTGAAATTAAAATAAGAGATAGGAAGATCCTATAAATCTTTATTATTTTATTAATAAATTTATAAAAAATTTTTAAAAAAGAACATTATTGCAGTGATATCGAAATTTGACTAATCTTTAATTATATAATACATTAATTTATGAATGGTTGATCCATTATTAATGGTAATAAGAATAAGTTTCTTTGGGGATAACAGTGTCAATTTTTTCTTATCGATAAAAAAAATTGTTTACCTATTGTATTCGCATTGTTTGTGCTTGCACTGCATGATTTACCTACGTTCTTTTTGCAGAGTGAATGTTACGTTCATAAATGAGTTTTAGGTATTGATATATGTTTATTGAATCTGCATATATGACACTTTTAGAGTATTTATATGTTTTTAGAATGTTGTAGTGTAATCACATATCCACAGAACTACGCCAAAATAAAAATGAACAACAAAATTGTGAAAGAAAGTCAAGAATAAATGGCGTACTTCAAAAATATCGAATTGCAATTCGGGAAAGCCTATTAAACAACAGAACAACAGCAAAACTATGAATAAGGAAATAGTATATAAACCAGAGATTTTTATGAATAAACTATTATCCTTGATATCATCTTTATTCGCATTTTTATTTTTTTTACTTGGTCTACCGCATTTCGAAGATGGTGTTCGAACAAAGCAAAATCTTCTAAAATCCATATATCGGTTACTGAAGTCAAAGAATAGGTGAGCAAATTAAATGTCAACTGTTAAATCTTTACCATGAGCTTTATGTTAAGATTGAATTACTTTCCAACTCAGTGGTAATGCGCAATCCAAATAAATCACTAAAAGTTGAAGCCCGTATAGATCAGTCAGTTCACTGGTAGCAATTTTTTAAATATATGAGAAGGAATAAATCTGTAAAAATTATTTCCAGTTCTGGCACAGTAACTTATTATTCCTGACCACCAGTTCGGTTTAGAGGAACGTCGCCGTTGGTTCGTACATCAGATAAGCTATTGAAAGAACAAATTATTACCGCGTTGCATTCCTAGATGTAGGAAAGCCTTTCGATCAAGTCTGGAACGACTTCAAACTTGGAATATTTCTTCAAGCTCTTATGTATTTGCGATTTATCTTATGTGCAAAACAAACATACCTATGAGAGACATAAAATTCAATGTGGCATTTCCCTAAGAAGTGTTGTAAATTCAATACTTCACACAATTTTCCGATCACTGATAATATTTTAACTGCGATGCACATAAATTAAACGTCGTGAAACACGTCAAGACAAACGTGAGACCATGTGAAAGATAAAAATTTCTCTATAACAATTATAAAACCAATGGCTAATTTTAATAAGGTTTAAAAAAAGGATCTCGTGGTCTCTCCACAGAAATTTTTGTGCTCAACACAATGAAGTATCTCTTGTTTTTCTTGCTCTTCTGTTAGTCAGCAAATCAACACCAGATCGCTTGCTGACTTGAGTAAAAAAAGTTCAATGTCAACAATTAGTTAAGAAGAAAAAGAAGAACTGTTAGTCATTCTTTATTCGAATTTATATATTTTGAACAGAAAACATATGTACGAAAAATTTTAAATAATTAAAATTTTCTAAAATCAACGTCTAATGTGCTCCAATATCCCAATCTAAATAACTTTCCGTCCTTTTGCCCCAACTTAATAATCAATTAGAAAAGATCATGCAGAGCTTTGATTATGAGCAAAGAAATGTCAAAGAATGCGAAAAGAAGAAAAATAAAAATAGTAAAAAATATCGACCAATTGATTGGAGTTTCTATCCCACGTTAGACGAAATTTACAATTGGTTAGATCTAATTATCAGAAAATGGCCTAACATAGTTACCGGCTTTAACATCGGTTACTCATATGAAGGCCGTTTAATAAGGGGTGTTCGACTTTCTTTCAAACCAGAAAAGAAAGCAATTTTTATCGAATCCAACATTCATGCAAGAGAGTGGATAACATCAGCTGCGTGTACTTATTTAATTTTTGAATTGTTGTTTTCCAGAGACTATGAGGTGCGTCGAATGGCCAACAGACTTGACTGGTGGATTGTACCGGTATTAAACGTTGATGGATTCGTTTACTCACATGAAAAGGTAGTCGAAGTTTTTGTTTATCGATAGAATAAACACATATATTCTTATCGTCAGTAGGAGCGTTTGTGGCGTAAATCTAGAAGACCCATAAGCGATTGCGGCTGCATAGGCGTCGATTTAAATCGTAATTTCGAATATCTATGGGGCCGTAAGCAGTTTGTTATTTAATCTTTGAAACATATTTCCAATAACAGAAATTTTAGGAATAAAACATGATCCTTGCTCAGATCAATATGGTGGCACTCACCCTCTATCTGAACCAGAAGTTGAGCAGTTAACAAAATTTATTAATAGTAATATTCCGGAAGGTTCTATTAAGATTTATATAGCATTACATTCGGCCGCACAAGCAATACTTTTGCCTTGGACACATACGAGAGAACTACCTGTAGATTACGACCGATTGATGTATGTGGCAAAAGCTTTCGCTGACGCTGTGTTTTCGCGATTTTACACTAAATACCGATATGGAACCAGTGCAAATATTTTAAGTATAATAAACCGTTTATCATATCATATCATTTATTATTCCATTTTAATTTCAAATTTTCCTAAGAATGCGAAGAGTATTACGGTACAAGCAAAGATTGGGCTTATGCAGTGAAAGCAATACCAATAGCCTTCACGATTGAATTGCCTGGTGGAGGCAGAAAGGCTCCTTTCGAGTTACCAAAGGGTGCGATTTTACGCGTATGCTTAGAACTTTTGGATGGTTTGGTTGGAATGATTGACGCTATTAAAACACTTGAAATTATTTAAAATTATGATTGGAAGACGAATAATTTAAAATAATAATTCAATGAAAAGGAAGTCAAGAAATGAAAGGAGTGAAACTAAAATAGGTAAAAGTTGTGGATGGTTTCAACACTCTGGCTTGTGTAACGTGCGCGGATGTAGAGTGAACGGGCTCTGTCGGTCTACTAATGACATTACTGCTTTTTGAAAAATTAATACGAAATCTGTTTCTTTATCTTTCCCGAATTCCATTTTTGATAGATAGAAAGAAACAAAAAGGAAACAATTAGCAATGGTGAAATAGGGATTGATGGAAAGAGACAGGGCATTCGATATTCATCTGTCTCCATTAAGGACGGGTTTTGTTGGCTTGAAAAATAAAAAGTAAAATGAATCTATTTAGTCAATCCATTCATTCGATTTTTTCTCTTTGAACGACGGGAATGTGTAAGTTTCTTGTGGCAAGAAGCTAGTGCGATCTTTGTACGGGGTAGAGAACGAACCGACATTTTGGTCGGTAACAGAAACTGATTTTAGAAAAAAACAAGCAAAAACATGATCGAAATAAAGGTTTTGTGGATTTTAATTCGATATGAAATCTATATGACTAACGCACAAATTCATGTAAACAGTAAGGGATTGCTATGTTAACTTTTTAGATAGATCTTTTTTAATAAATACACAAAACGGTAAATACTATAAAAAGAAGACAAAGTAAAATATAAAATGAATGCATATATGCATATATTATAAAGAGAGAATTAACTGTTTTTACTTTGCGCGATAAATTGGTGTAATAAGTTTAATTGGATTTATTTGCCTGCTACTCGAAGCGAAGAATAAATTCAGCAATTTTGTTTTTTTTTTTTTTTCAATACAAAAAAAAACTTGTAAGGGTCTTAATAACTCAAATTATTCTTTCGGTGCTTTCTGTATAAAATGCCCCCAAACACAAGTACGTTGCATCGTTCTTTTATTTTTGAAAAACTCTTACCCTCTAATTTCGTCAATTTCATCTATAGTCGCTTTTTAATGGCTGAGTTTTGTCAAGAAACGATGATAAACTATTATAGCTGGTATGTTATGGTGACTGAGGAATACAGATTTGCTTAAATTCATTTCGAACAAAGAAAGTGAATCCTTCATTGTTACACCTGCAGAGAAATCAACAAAGAGAAATAGCTATAAGGATAAAGAAGAAGCAGGATCGCTAAGGAATGACGCATAGCAGTATATCACGGGAGTATGATGCAGTTATCGAGCAAAGTTATATTTTATCCGTTGTAGACAAAACAAAATTCATATTTGAAATATGAAAACTTTGTGTTGGGAGATTCAACCGTGAGATGAGGCGGTTGCATGTCGTGATAGGGGCAGCCATTACTTAACAGACGGACATGCATATTTATCGGACGGACGCGCGTACCCCAACAAAAAAGAAGAATATGTTCACGGAGGATTTATGTGTTTTTTTTATATCTAAATTTATTATTTTTGTTGTTGTTGAAATGTCATGGGCTAGTTTGAACCAAAATAAGCCCCTACCGAATGACACCGCAATAGGTATATGATGCATATACGTATCATAAATTATGTTTTTTTAGACTGATCTTTTGGAATTAGATACAGGAGTCCCTTTTGGAAGATTAAAATTTTTGGTATGGTTTTTATAACAAATTAGGGGATGAATGCTTAAGCAACGTTACATAATACATAGACGGGTAAGAACTGCGAGAAAAATTTTCTGAAGACGAATTAAGGTCCTTAATAATAAAAGGTTTGAATCAAGGTGGCAATCAAGATATATCAGCGGAGCCACCACAAATGGGTTTATCTCCAGTAACTAATAAATTCAGCTGTTTGAAGACTACTAAAAGGCTTTTGACTTCACGCGACAATGTCGCCTTGCTGGTAACGAGATTTAAATGAAAGATACCTAATCAGTGCGTTATTTTGTTTCATCATTTTTACATAGCCAACAAAATGTCAATTGCATTTAAACCGCAAAACAATAAACTTAAACGGTTTTTACACATCGCTGCCCATTTTCGGTTGTTGATTTGCTGAATAGAAGAAGAAGACACTTAAACTGTAACTTGACATCTCAAATTAAATACCATTTTATATCATTGCGCAGTGAGTGTTTCTGTTAAATAAACAATATTTTCGATTAGAATAAAAGTGAAGATTACAGCCAATATATACCTTTTTATAATGTCGGAAAAGATTGGTAATCCTTATGATATGGACAGCAGTAGTTTTGATGCTGAAACATACCTTGAAAAACTGCTTAAAGTAAATAATTCACAACTTTCAATAGCATCAATATTTTTGTTGATTACTTGCAATCTTCCCTTATTCAGGATTGCTCCCTTAAACAAATAATGGATACAGAAGCAGCTGTAGTCAAAGATACGCAAACGCTTCACTCGGATATGCAAACTTTGGTATATGAGAACTATAATAAGTTTATTTCAGCTACCGATACTATACGAAAAATGAAAAATGATTTCAAACAAATGGAAACTGATATGAATTTGTTAAAGGATAAAATGTCTACGATAACTAGCTTTAGCGAACAAATCACCGGTACTTTGCAGGGAACCAGATCTCAATTGTGTAAATTATCTGAGAAGCATTCTTTGTTAAAACGTTTGCAATTTCTGTCCTCATTGCCGGCTAAACTGAAAGCTTTAATTGAGGAAAAAAATTATACGCAAGCGGTCCAAGATTACACGCACGCCCAAAAAGTATTTAAACAATACGGTTATCAACCCTCTTTTGAAGGAATACAAAGTGATTGTGATTCCATAATCCATAATTTAAAGAAAAAATTGCGGCAAGAATTTCAAACGGGAAAATCTGCGCAAATGCTAACTGAAATAGGCGAATTATTACTGCAGCTCGATGAGCGTGCCCCCGATATGGCCACGGAAATGCTGAATTGCGCATCTAAACGTCTGCATGATCAAATTGTTATGCTGCAAGATCAAACCGAACGGGATATGATAGAATTTGTTGACATGGGCATAGAGGGATTCCTTAACGATCTTACTCTAGTTATAACGTCTTACTACGATATGTTCGTGGCCAAACACTATGAAAATGAACGAGATGGTTTTCAAGAGCAGGCTTTGAAGGATCTTAATATATTTTTAAATCTGAATATAGACATATATTTAACTTTGGTCCAAGATCGTGTCGAATCTGATATAGGTTTTGGTGACACTCAAGTAATGCTTAGAGCTTTAGATCGTTTACATCGCCGTCTTTTGGCAATGCGTAATATATGTCGCGGTATTGACATTCAACGCAATACAGTGGACATAATTATAAACGCCGCCCATCAACTTTGTGAGGCTCATCAAAAAAACCTGAAGGATCATTTCGCAGACAGTTTAAGTTCTGTACGTTTATCGTTGGTATCAGCGAAGAGTGATTCAGCTGCAGGTTCCAATCTAAACGATTTGATTACTAACTTATATGTTTCATTAATAGAGAAAGTTAAGGGAATTCTGCAAGATTTGTTAGTATTCCTGCAGACAGAATGGTCATTTAATATTAAATCGGGATATAAAGGTACCTTATGTGTAGAAAGTATTAGAGAGAATTTATTAATTGGTTTCTTGAGACACATTGCCAAAGTGATGAATTCATTTGGTGATACATCAAGTTCTAGCCCGCCTAACTTATTACTGGTTCTTTCGAAAACATGCTTAGAAATGGAGCAGAATGGTGTACACGTTTTGGTAAGTAACCATATGACTTGTTCCAAGATTTGTCTTCTGATTGATCTGTTGACTCTTTCTCAGATTACTCTAGTAGACGATTTATATGAAATCGATTCGGAAAATAGTGCTACATTAACCCATGAAACTGAGATTTGTTCCGAAATGCGCGAAACGGCTCAATCGCTATTAGATACATTCGTACGTCTACAAGGTTTAAATATCTCACAAATGTTACGCAAAAGTGTTGAAACTCGCGATTGGCTTAATTGTTTAGAACCTCGTACTGTTCGAGCGGTAATGAAACGTGTGGTCGAAGAATTGGCGACCATCGAAAATGTCGTAGCCAGCTTGTATGATTATACCGGAACTGCACGAACTCACGAAGCTAGCAGCGATTCCAGTCGTAAGACACATTTTAGCAACTTAACAAATTCCAAGCAGCAATTCCGTTCAAATTGGTCTAACTACACACCATCGCAATTAGAACCTAGTTATGTGTCCAATATCCATCGTTTGTTTTCAGAAAAAATTGACATTTTTACTTCTGTGGAATTCTCGAAAGTGTCGATAGTCACCGGCATTATAAAAATTAGTTTGAAGGTAAGTTTTTATATTCACTTAATTTTTGGAACACGCAAATCCCACCTTCGTTGTGAGAGCACAATTATAGTAGTTCATGTTTGTGATCGACTTACAGACTTTACTGGAATGCGTTCGATTACGCACATTCAGCAAATTCGGCTTACAACAAATTCAGGTCGATACTCATTACCTACAAATGAACTTATGGCGTTTTGTTAAAGATGAAAAGTAAGTTTAATAAATGAAAAAAAATATTTTCCATTTTCATTTACAACATTTTGTAGCTTATTAAATTTTCTTCTGGAGGAAATTCTGGGCTCTGCTGTTCATCGTTGCCTTGAATCTACCCTCATGGAGCCCAATGCGGTTGAGATTATCTGTGAACGGGGTTAGTAGATACTTTTGACCTCTATCTAAAGGACTAAAATTCTGTGCAATATTCCAATTTTCCTTATTAGTTTAAACTATTTAATATCTTTTCTTTTTTAAAACATGCTTAGCGTAACGGATTAATAAAAACAGTAATACTTGATTTATAATTCGCTTGCAGATATTATCTTACTTAGTTCGGTTTTATCATCGGTTATTGTGGACAATTTTTGCAATCGCAATCAACTTTCTTATTTATCTATCCATCATTGTTGATGGATAAATAAGAATGTCTTCTCGAGTTTTGCTTTATCTCTTTTTGAATATTTTTTACTTATAAACGCCGCATGGCAAATGTGTTTGCGCAGCGTTACAGCCAGATGATTAAAACGAATTCGCACGAATTTGTTTGGTTTCTATTTTCTTTATATAGTTAACGGGGATTTTGGAAGTTTACGGACAACAACTTGATGCGTTGACCTTGTCAAGGTTTCGTATTAAAAATGGGCCGAATCAGTAAAAATACTCGTCTACTATGTACCATAAACTAAGAATACTTTTGCTTTCTAAATTAATCGTTGATTTAACAGGCAGAAATTCAAATATCCTACAACTACAAAGAGACTTGTTTTAAAAGCATAGAAACACCAGTTACCATAAGCTATCAATTGCAAATTAAGGTACCGGCTATTGTCGATGTTACTAAAACATTTCGATTTTATTTTTTTTTATTTTTTTTTTTTTTTGTAATATAATTTAATGATCGTTTGAAGAGTGAGTATAATTCGAGGATGTAAGCATAGTTGTGGACGCATTTTCTTGCGATGTAGATGCGTACTGATAAGGGAATGGGAAATTTTCATGCAAAGAGGAGACCTTGCATTCGTAAGTACGTGCAGAGTTATGAACACAAAGTTTATCTTGGCGGCAAATATCACAAACATTAGAATCTTTGGAGCCCGCAAGACTTTTTTCATGGCCCAGTATATGATGTTGAAAAGCTGCAACTCCACATATAACTTCCGCGCATGTATCGCATAGACATTGCTCTTTAATATGAGCCGTTAGCTCACCTGCTGTGTTAAACCTAAACGGACCACTATGAACAAAATTATTTCAAAATCGATGAATAACTTACTTTCTACTGCAGCTTTTGCAAGTATTTGTGGGATCACCATGAGCAACCACTTTATGTAATTGTAACAAGTATACGGTAACGAATTTGTTAGAACATTGTGAACATGCAAAAGGTTTATCTTCCTTCTTTTGATGAATCATAAGAAAATGATTACGCATGGACTTGCGGTCCGGAAAAACAAGACTGCATTTCTCACATCTAAAATAAAAATTGTTAAATAAATGAGAATTGATTTTTGCAGTAAATTTATGTTTGCTCACTTATAACAGGCAGGGTTTAAGTGTGTGCGTATATGCTCCGCAAGTAAGCCACGTTCAAAAAATTTTCTATTGCAACATCTCATATAACCCTTCATTAATAAAATTAAATATTTAAGGACTTTAAAAATCACATAAATTAAATAAATTATGAATAATAAAATACCTTCATATTATGCTCAACACGCATATGGCCTTTCAGAGCTGTGAAATTTTCCACCTCTACACTGCACAATTCACAATGCAACGGCATAAACTTGGCTATCTCTTCATCAACAGCTAAACAAGCGTTTTTGTGATCGCTGTGGCCCACTAGCTCATGTTGTCGCAACAAATACATCCTAACAAACTTCTTTGGACATCGAGAACAAGAAAACATTTTATCTTCGTCTTTTTGATGTTTGATTAGCAAATGATTACGCATAGAATTACGATCGGCAAAAACACGATTACATGGTTCGCATCTAAATGGAAAGAACGGAAGGTAAAGTCAGTTTAATTGAAAAACTCTCACATTTCTCACTTCAAACTGTCAGGATTTGAATGCTGTCGTATATGGTCAATTAGCAAAAATCGCGAAGAAAATCTCCTATGGCAACATCTTGCATAACCTTTGATGTTATGCTCTGCGAGCATATGAGTTTGAAGAGCGCTAAAGTTCGTAACTTCCAACTTGCATCGCTCACAATGTAGTTTCATAAACTTAGCGATCTCCTCATCGATAGCCACACTTTTAGGATCTTCAAGGGGTTTTTTCACTTTTGTCTTTTTTGAATCATTGTTTTCGCTTTTGCTCAATTTTCTTGTACCTTTTGTTGCATTCCGCGGCGAAGGATTTTTCATTCTAATCGTTCTTGCAGACTTAATAGATTTTTCCTTTTTTGATAGTTTAGTACTTTCTCTTTTGTTGCCAATTTTTGTTTCCCCGCTGCTAAATGGATCGCCATCGTCGTCATCAAATTTTTCATCTTTATAATTAATGACATTCGTAACTTCTTCCGTTGCGTTAGTGTTAAAACGTTTGTCGTTGAAATCTTTTTCTTTTAGGAGTAATGATGGATTATTTTCCGCCTCGTCTATTGGCATTTCGAAAGGATCCTCATCATTAGATTCGTTCAAATCGTCATTGGGCTCAAGTTTATTAGAAAAAGGAATCGACTGAATCATAACATTTTCTATGGAATGCTCTACATTATTGTTTTCTATTTTCACTACGACATTCTCGCCTAGATTGCTCTGAGCTTTCTCAACACTTTTATAGAACTCATGGAAATCAGAGACTTTAAGCCAACAATTATTGCAAATTACTGTTGATATTTGATCGTTTTGCTGGAGCTGCAGAATAGAAGGAAACTTTTCATTCTCTTTGCGGGAATAATTGAAATTTATTTACCTCAAACCAGAAATGTTTTGCAATTATTGAGGCCATATCCAGTTTGCACTCCGCCGCATCAAAGACGCTTTTAAATTCATTAACTTCTTTCAAACACAAGCGACAAATCATTCTTAGTTACATTCGTTTAAATGCAGGAGATAAAATATCTATTGCAAGGGAGGAATTCTTGTAATGGCTTTCTTCTTTTTTTTATTTAATGCATTCCTAGTAGATTGACAACATAAAACAAATCATAGTGCATCTGACAATAAGAACAGAACAGAAGGCAGGGGAACGAACGTTTTTGCTCTTTCTTTTCCCATGGCAATGAAATCAACGAGAACGGAAATATAATAGATTCAAATCTCACGGCGGTAGAGTTTATTTTGGTCATTATAGTAAGCGGTGAGCCGGCGAAGGCATGGTCACACCCGCAACACTAGTATTACCTGCAATGAACTAGTAGTGCCTGCGTGCGGCCGCGTATATAATGTATACAAAATCGATAACATTTACCGATCGGACATACACATCCCCGTCTGCGATCACACTTTATCTCCCTTGCGACATTTCGGTCTCCCTGATCGCCGTATTTGTAGAGATATATGGCTGATCACCCGGTTTGGTAAACAAAATGTATTATTTGCTTATTCCAAGCCGATCTGTTCACCATTAAGAAAATCACATAATCTCTCAACCTCATCACGAAAAGTTTGTACATCAAGACTGGGTAGAAAGTACTATGGTGCTATGAACATTCGGTTAAAAATTCGTGGTTTTGATTGTAAAAACGTGATCTCCATAGGGAGAAAAGCTGATGTAAATTTAGCTGTTATCCCGGGGGTAACCAAAAAAACCCGACGAAAACATTAAAAAAATGTAATATTTATACTCTTTTTTTTCAAAATTTTTTTTTAATTTTTACTCCTTAAATTCTTCGTTTTTTTTCGTTTTTAAATTCCAAAGTTTGTTATTTATTGAGTTTTGTGATTTCAACAAAGGTTCACAGGCAACGCATACAAATAAAGCAATTATATGAAAAAAAAGAAATGTTTCAGCCAAATCCTTTTTTTCTTTTTGTTGATTTTTTTTTTGAAAACTTTGATTACTTCATTGTTACAAACCTGCGAAAAAAGCGATCGGGCACTGAAAGTTAATGTAAAAGTTATCTCACCAACTAATGTCGCCATATAGTACTATTATTGATTTGATTAGGAAGGAAACATCAAGGATAAATCTGCGTTCCTCAAGTGAAGGTAAGGCTAACAAAAGTAATCCATTTTGATAAGGAAGCTTCTTACTTTTTTGCCATTGTATTCTTTATATCCCTTTATTTCTGATCGTTTGCTTACTTCAAGGCTAACGTAATTTTTGTACTACATAGGTTCGTCAAATTGACGTGAAATCAGCTTCGTAAATAAGATATGTAAAGGTCTTCCACCGTATCGTCAAATTCACGAGAGATTTGCTTAAGGAATAAGTTAGCCTGAATAAGGTATGTATTGTTATCGATCCAAAATACTTATTTAAGTTTTACAATTGATGAGTGGTTATGCTGTAGTTGATAATCTATGAAAAGCAAAAAAGGTCTTCGAACTGAAGACATCATTGTCAAAGTAAATGAGCGATAATTTGAAAATAGACGGCGAATTTCAACAAATCAAGAAATTTTCCTCAGATCAGGTGGACATTCCAGCGTTTAAAATACATTTTTTGAGGTTCCATCCTTTCGGATTTAGTACTCCAGTTCCGCGTAAATAGTAGAATAAATTTTACCCTCAACTGCCTGTAGACATCGTTACAATCAACAACACTATAATGGAATTTGCCGAAGGAAATGAATTACGCAGATTAAAATATTAGAACTGTCGCAGTTTACCTTAATACAAGAAGCCTGTAAAGATGACATTCTGAAGATATTCGAAGTTATATATATATATGTATATGATAGAATGGAATATATAGAAATGGAACCAACCTGACCAGCAGTATGATTGGCAGCTCTTAACTTGTGCCCTTGTGTACGATGAAAAAGTCAGCACAAAAGATTGTCACAGTCGTTTGCTCTTGTACTATGTGCGTAGATGCTTTGTTTGTAACAATGGAAAAAAATAGAAGAACTTGAGATGTTTTATTGTATCAATCGATTAAGAACCATTTCTGGAATGGATTCCGAAAGTTGTCAGTAGCTTGGCTAAAGCAGACTGGTCTGTCTGACCAACCGACAGTTAACACAGTATTTGAACTTTTACGACTCTCGCTTTGAAAGCATATATAACTGGGATAATCTTTACCAACACCGGTCAGGAACGATGATGGTGACACAGTAAGATCATATTTTTGTATGGTTTTTGAGAAGATAGCAATACAGACTGTATCTTGAAAGGTAATCGCCAAAAATAAGCTTTTAGGATCCCACGCTAAAGCCTGAGGTTTACCACACAACTCACGCTCCCCTACTACAATTTTTCTTAAATCGACCAGAGGTAAAGCTTCTTTTTGCTCGCACTCGGATTTAAATAACTGCTCTTCAATAAATTGTAACCGATAGAGTATCAACTCTCTGAGGTAACACATAATAGCAAATCAGCGCAGGGTGACCAGCAGGCCTTTCGATACACTCCAACGTTCAGGCTGCCATTTCTTTTCAGTATACCAAACGCGACAGATATTGCCAACCGTCGCGCTAAATAAACAAGAACCGTGTGGCGACTATTTTAACAAAGAACAACGTGGTCCTACACGTTTCAAGGCAATACTTTCCATTTTGTCGATATGTCATAGTATAATATCAGCGATTGATTGAAGCTGACGCCAGTAAATTACCATCCATACTCCATTGGACAGAGGTAATAGGATAGTGATTATTATAGTTTACGAATACGGCTTCCGATTGAGAACGCGTTATATACATGTTATTGTTTTATTATATTTTTTATATATATATATATATATATATATATATATTTATTATATTATATTATTATACATATATTGTCTATTACCCACAGACAAATACCCTTTTGGCATCCTACTGTTAATTCGGCTGCAGCAAAAGGGTGCCAAGCAATGCAGGAAATCCACTTTTACGTTGTTCTCTTCAGTACTGGCACAACGGCCGGCTGGTCTGTATAAATGCGTACAAGATCATCCACGCCAGCTACAGCGATTTTAAAACAATTTGGATGCCACGCAATGCATCGTACGCTTGCTCCATCACCTCAAACTCAGCAACTAAAATTATAGGATTGGACGCTACGGCCTCGTTATTTCACGCCTCATTAAGAGCATCTTTGAAACCACTTTCGAAAAATGTACGTATAATACGCTTTAACACTCCCTCATTTACCGGCACCAAAACGTTGCCACAAATGTCCACTTGTCTTGATGATTGAGTGGAAGTATTAAAACCATCACAAAATAAATTAATTTCAGGGTAGTAGTCCGGCCTTGAAGTTCACGTAGAGGTAAATTACACAAATGACGGGATTTTAGGCAACCAAGGCTTACGCCTTCTTTATGAAAGCTAGGCATTCGTTATTTAAAGAAAATGTTAAGCGTGTTTGTGTGCGATATTCGTTTTTTTTTTGGGTTGTTGAGAGATATTCGTTTTAATGTTGAAATAAATGTGCTCTGACAGCAAAGTAAACGCAAGCCGGGGACGGGGGGACGTGGCCATTTTTTGAATAAAAAATAGGTGAAGAATTGTATTGGGTGGAGTGGTGTATAGCATTTAACAAGAAACCTTCTCCGATTTCTTAATAGTTTTGGCATTGGTTATTAATATAGGGAAGTAAAGGCAGGAGTAGCGAGTTCATCTGATTTTCTGCCGTTGATCGATTACAAAATACAACAAAATATAGTTCAACAAAAGTGATTTTGCGATTGATGTTACTAAAGCTTTTTGGTTTTATTTTGTTCCAATTTTTTTTATTATTCAATGACGGCTTGATGAAATCGGGTAGCTCGGGTGTGCATTCGCATTCGCAGTTTTCGATGCGTTTTCTTGCGATGTAGACGCATACTGGTAAGGGAATGGAAAATTTTCATGCAGTGAGGAGACTTTGCATTCGTAATTACGAATAGGTTTGTGAGTATAAATATCACAAACATGGGAACCTTTTGAACCCGTAAGACTTTTTTCGTGACCGAGCATATGATTTTGAAAAGCGGCAACTCCACATATAACTTCTGCACATGTATCACACAGGCATTGCTCTTTGATATGAGCAGACAGTTCAGCTGAAGTATTGAACCTAAACAGACCACTATGAACAAAATTATTTCAAAATCGATGAATAACTTACTTTCTACTGCAGCTTTTGCAAGTATTTGTGGGATCACCATGAGCAACCACCTTATGTAGTTGTAACAGGTATACTGTAACAAATTTGTTGGAACACTGAGAACAAGCAAAAGGTTTATCTTCCTCCTTTTGATGAATCATAAGAAAATGATTACGCATAGACTTGCGATCGGGAAAAACAAGACTACATTCCTCACATCTAAAAAAAAAAAATAATAATTTAACGTTTTCCTTAAAGATGGATTTACTTGCTTATAACAAGCAGGATTTAAATGTGCGCGTATATGCTCAACAAGCAAACCACGCTCACGAAATTTTCTATTACAACATCTGACGTAGCCTCGCACGTTATGTTCAGCGCGCATATGACGATTAAGGGCTGTAAAGTTGGTCGCCTCTTCATTGCATTGTTCACAATGCAACGACATAAACTTGGCTATCTCTTCATCAACAGCTAGACAAGCGTTTTTATGATCGCTATGGCCCACTAGCTCATGTTGTCGCAGCAAATACATTTTAACAAACTTCTTTGGACATCGAGAACAAGAAAACATTTTATCTTCGTCTTTTTGATGTTTGATTTGTAAATGATGACGCAAAGAATTGCGATCGGCAAAGACACGATTACATGGCTCGCATCTAAAGGAAAAGACAGGAAAGTAAAATCAGTTTAATTGAAAACCTCTCAGTTTTCTCACTTCAAACTGTCAGGATTAGAATGTCGGCGTATATGGTCAAGTAATAAAAAGCGTGAGGAAAATCTCCTATTGCAACATCTTGCATAACCTTTGATGTTATGCTCTGCGAGCATATGACTGTGCAGAGCATTAAAATTCTTGGCCTCTAATTTGCATCGATCACAATGTAACGACATAAACTTAGCTATCTCTTCATCGAAGGCTACACTTTTGGGATCTTCAATCGGTTTTTTCACTTTTCCTTTTTTTGAGTTATTGTTTTCAGTTTTGCTCAATTTTCTTGTATTTTTCGTTAAGCATAAGTTTACATTCCGTTGTAATTTAGGCGTAGGATTTTTAGTTCTACCCGTTGTGGTAGACTTTACAGGCTTTTTCTTTTTCGAAGGCTTCTTAACCGCTGCTTTTTTGCCGTTATAGTCACTAGATTTTTCGTCTTTGTCATCACCAACATTCTCAACCGTTTCCATAGAATTAATACTATAAGTTTGTGTCCTTAATTTATCATTGGAATTATCTTTTCCTTTTAGGAGTAATGACGGATTATTATCTACTATTGGCATATCAAAAGGATCCTCATCAGTAGCTTCTGCAAAATCGGTGGGCTCCTGCTTGCTAGAAAAAGGGATCGACTGAACTATTACGTTTTCTATGGAATGCTCTACACTAATGTTTTCAATTTTGACTACGACATTTTCACCCAGGCGGCTTTGAGCTTCCTCAACACTTTTATAAAATTCATGAAAGTCAGAAACTTTACACCAACAATTGTTACAAATCACTGTTGATACTGCATCGTTTTGCTGGAACTGAAATGCAAGAAAATTTTTAATTGCCATTGCGGAAGAATTCGGAATTTATTTACCTCAAACCAGAAATATTTTTCAATTATCGAAGCGATAGTTCGTTCATTGTCTGCCGAGTCGAACGCACTTTTAAAATCACAAATTTCTTGTAAACATAAGCGGCAAATCATTCTTGTTTATATTGAGTAAAAAATATTAAAAAAATAAACTTTCTACTGCAAGCGTAAAATTGTTGGACCTGGTGCGCTCTTCTTATTTTTGCTGAAATGGATAGATTAACAACACAATATAGACAACTCAACTCAACTTAGCAAATCATCTGCAATGCAATCACGTATCTAAAATTTAACTTTCGTTCGCGAGCAAGGCGGTAGTTAGTTAAACGTTTAGATTGTGATCTCGTAAGACCTTCGTCTCATTTTCGTTGCTATCATTCATATGCACATGAAAGTACAGAGGTTTCAGGTTTTCTCTTGAGGTGATCGGACTTCAGCTTCGTAGTTCGAAGATACTTGAGCGTAGAATGGACACGGTAATCGGGGTTGGCGTCCTTGGGTAATACATAATGGTGAGTAGCCGGAGTATGATACAGCTGCATTCATGGTAAGAGTAATCTCGGGTAGGTTTTTATAACACATGGCGTGTTCCTCCTGACAATATTCGATTAACTCTTTCTGTCGGGTTTTCTCGGGTATACGGCACAGTGAGTCGATATTGTACTCCGATCTCCCGTTTGTACTCTGAAAGCGTGTCCTGCAGGTTTCTGCTTATACTGGCGGCAAGTCGTACATATCGGGAGGTGAACATCCCAGGCCCATCGGTTGGTCGGATGCATTGAGTTTAAACTTTTTAATTATAATTGATCCGTCCTGACATTAAAATGGTAAGTAGGGCCTCATCTGCGGGCACCAAAGACTATTGCTAGGTACTCCTTTACATGACTGTATAAATTTTTCTCGGCGGCCTTTTCATGTCGGCCAGCATAGGCGATTACGCGCTTCGAGAAGGTGGCGAATTCGTGTGCAAATTGGCGATACCATGAGGCCATCCCGACCGATAACAACTACTCTGTCGTGTCCACTGGAAGACCCATGTACTGGCCGTCTGATCTAGATAAAAAGAATGTGAATAGACATGCGAAGAATCGGCGATTATGTTTAACTGAGATACGATACGACGATCAACGACAATCCAGGCATACTTGATGAATAGTATTTATGGAGAACTGACAAAGATCTTAAATGGGCGATCAGGCGAATTGCTTCCGTAAGAGGCAGGACGAGAAATCGGTGTAGACGTGATATGGAGAAAAACGAAAAATTCCCTCGTTACCTAAAAGAGATATTTCAGTCTAATAACCTTTTCAGAACTTTAAACGTAGGAGAAATATTGAAATTTCTGAAAATGGACAATCCGTCTCCCATGGATTGGCCTATCAGACAGATATCAGTCCTTGAAGTCAAAGCAGAGATTAGGAAACTAAGCGTTAAAAAATCTCCTGATTACGTTTGCATAAATGGAATAACTATTATCTTCGCTACTTACGGCTCTCACCTTAGCATTTTATTTTCAACAATATGCTAAGATTGAGTCACTTTCCAACAAGCGCGAAAACAATTATGATAACTAAACAAAATAAATTAGAATACATTGAACAATTATTACATACCAATTAGAAGACTGGTAAGATTGCATAAAATATTTAAAAAAATATACTTATAAGAATCACTCCCAGTTCTAGAACGAAAACTAACCATTGCCTATTGTCAGTTCGGTTTCAGGAACAACCGCCACACCATTGAATAATATCATTGTGATATGATATCTCGGACAGAGCCATACTGCTGTGCAGTATTATTGGATGTAGAAAATGCTTTCAATAAAGATTGCCGAGATGGGCTACTTTTCAAACTTAAAAAACTTCTTCCAACTCCTATGTATTTTTGCTCTAATATTCTAGTAGCAAAGAGGAACTTTCCGTGTTAAAGTTGGAGATGATGGAGACGACATAAATAAAGTTGAAGGAGTGTTTCAAGAAAGTGTTTTAAGTCCAATACTCTACACAATTTTCTACGCATACGCTGTCCTTCGCTATTTGCAAATGGCAATAAAATCTTCTAAACAATTGTGTAAAATATCTCGGATTACATACTTGGAAAAATGACATAAAAGCTACGCACTATCAACTCAACTTAAAAACCAATTGGCTAACATTTCTCATTACAGATGCTCGCTTGTGCTTTAGCAAAAAAACTATTCATGATGACCTGGATTTTCCATATGATAAAAACGAAGCCAACGCATTTCTTTAAAATATCTTGTCAGACTGAATAATTCCTTCGGAATATCTCGTCTGGATGAATTCAACGAATTAAAAAAGATTGAAAAGTCATCACATACTGGATCTTTCATTTCGAAATTTATTTACTTTTATTTCTTAAAATATTTTAATGAATTTTCTAAGTTTATATAGTTTCTTTTTATTTATTTAAATATCACATCTTTTACTTTTTTTATTATGCCCAGTGGTAGGACCATAACCTAAATATTGTCAATTCTACCAAGCTCTGCCTCCTAAATCGAGGTACTCTGCTGGAAACTTTTTGGAACAATGTAATCTCTGTTATTTTGTCCACCTAGCTCTATAATTTAATTATCTTTAAGGATGGGGTGCAAATTAAATATGTAAAAAAAATTTAAAAAAAAATGAATAATTTTGTATAGGAACTTATGTACTCAATTACATTGGATATCAAGTTAGACAGTATTCAAAGATATAATGGCTACCAAATTATAATAAGATGTGAGCTGTGGGAATAAAGAAAGATTTAAAACTAACAAATGTTGGAATGTTATCATATCGATCTGAGGTATCGCGTACGCCAAAAGCAGATAGCCGGACCTTGCTAAGCAATATATCAAATGTTGTTTGAGGAGGAAAGACAATAAACAGAATAGACGACTAGGTATAAGGGCATTATATTTACTAATATGTTTGCCGCAATAGAACATTATTAACATGAATTAAAATTGAAATTAGGGCGTTGGGAGGGTGGGTAGAAATATGGACGGACAAATCAAGGTGTAAGTCAAGGACTTGACGGACTGCCATGGAAGCATAGCGATAGACAGACATATAACAAAAAGCAAACAGTAATTGGAGCAATTCAGGCGGACGCATTACAAACGATGGTGCTTGGATAAGGTCACGTAAAACCTTCCGCAGCATTGGTTTACGGTTGTTTTTTTTTGGTATTCTTCGCCTTGTCCTTTTTTCCTTTTCTTGTGTATGTGTATTAAGTTAACTCGCATCAGACAAAACAAGATCTAATAAGATCTCTACCTTGTGGATAATGAAAGTCCTTACGGGGGAAAAGTTGCGAAAGTACAACAAAAGTAAAGTAAAAGGAGCAAAGAGCTTCATATGGTCGGTGGGTGGTAGCTTGGTTGGTACAAATAATGAAATCTGCAAAGCTAGTTCTGTTGATTAAATAATTTATGAATTGAAAGCAATTCTCTAAAAACGGTAAAATGCGTTTTAATGCATTAATGTTTAATAAAATAGTAAATAAAAAGTCAAAAAATGATATTTGGAAAGAAAGACTAAGAGCAGGTGTCATATTTGTCGTTCGTTATAGCCCTATAAGCTACAAAAGAAACGGGTCTTCAAATCCATTAAAAAATAAAAATCGAGAAAATTTAACACTTTGTACTTCTCTTTGCCAAGAAATTTTTCTACATAATTCAGAGAGAAAAAATTATTATTATTATAAATTCAAGTTTTATTACATGTATTGACGACGTATAAAAGACGTGCTCTTGAATCATAAAGCGATTACTGGGCATACAGTCACTTCAATAGCCGACCAATAAGCATAGGCCTGTGCAAATGAAATAGGTCTTCCAATACACTAATCACAAGTGAAGTTAGCGCTAAACCACCAGTTAATTAAGTAAAGTCGTTGAAAATAAACTACTAGATGATTTTATTTTGCGCAACTTTCTACTTTCTACTACTTGATTCATTCAACGACGATTGACGGAATACGGATGGTTCGGATATGCGAGCATTGTGGATGCATTTTCTTGGGATGTGATTGCATATGGATATTGAAATGGAAAGTTATCGTGCACAGAGGACGTATTGCATTCGTAAGTACGTAAGGGATTATGAGCACAAAGTTTGTGAGCCAACATATCTTGTTGACTTGTTGATACCTTTTGGCAAATATCACAGGTGCGCAATTCTTTGGATTCCGCAAGGCAGTTTTTATGTCTCAATAGATGACGTTGAAATGCAGCAGTGTTACACACAACTTCCCCGCAGGTATCGCACAAACACTGCTCCTTGATATGAGCAGACAACAGAACACCCGTACTAAACCTAAAAACACGAAACATGGGAAAAGAAATACATGAGAATTTGCGAATAAAACACTTACCTTCTGTTACAACTTTTGCAAGTGTTAGTACGATCACGGTGAGCAATCACTTTGTGGCGCTGTAATAGGTACACAGTAACAAATTTGCTGGGACACTGAGAACAAGCAAATGTTTTGTCTTCATCCTTTTGATGTTTCATAAGAAAATGATTACGCATGGACTTACGATCGGGAAATACACGACTACAGTTCTCACATCTAAAAGAAATACCGATTAAAATTAGTGTCAATAATAAATTTGGGTTTTGTTACTTGTAGCAAGCAGGATTTAAATGCGTCCGTATGTGCTCCAAAAGTAAAAAACGTTTGGAAAATTTCTTATTACAACATCTGACGTAGCCTTTGATGTTATGCTCTGCGACCATATGATTGCGCAGAGCAGTAAAATTTTCTATCTCTATGCTGCATAGTTCACAATGTAATGACATAAATTTGGCTATTTCCTCATCTACAGCTAAAGAAGCGTTTTTATGATCGCTATGACCCACTAATTCATGCTGTCGCAGTAAATATCTTCTAACAAATTTCTTAGAACATTGAGAGCACGAGAACATTTTATCTTCATCCTTTTGATGTTTGATAAGGAAATGATTGCGCATAGATTTACGATCTGCGAAAACCCGCTTACATGGATCGCATCTAAATAAAAAATCAAAATAATATTTAACAATGAAATTAACCCACATGAATTTATTCACTTGAAACAATCGGGATTTGAATGTTGGCGTATGTGATCGAGCAGCAAAAAGCGTTTAGAAAATTTCTTATTACAACATCTCACGTAACCTTTGACTTTGTGTTTTGCGTGCATATGAGTTTCAAGATCATGAAAATTCTTTACTTCAAGGCTACATAGCTCGCAACGTAGAGACATAAATTTCGCTATTTCTTCGTCAAACGCTAAACCTTGTTCGCGAATAGCTTTAGCCTGTTCAGACAGTTCTTTTGTTTTCACTTTTTTTACGTTGCTCTTTTCAATCTTGCGCACTTTTGTTGCAGCTGGTTTTGAGGAATGAATATTCTGTGCCAATGAATCGTTCCTTTGTACCTTGGACGAAGATCTGGTAGTTCTAGTCTTTCCTGAAGATTTAACAGCTTTTTTCTTTTTGCTTATTTTATTATTTTTGTCATTTTCTGCAAACACTTCCTTATTAAATGGGTCAACAATGTGATCATTAAATCTATCATCCTTGTAAACATCGACATGTTTAACATCCTCTATGGCGTTATTAGTACAACCTTGTTGAGTTCCCAATATATCATGGGAATCATCTGCTCTGACATCTGCACGCGTGTTGTCATTCGTCGCAACCATATCAAAAGGAACTTCATCATTAACTTCGTCGAAATTAACACCAGGTTCCTGTTTACTGGACAATGAAAATGACGGGATCATCACATTCTCTATGGAATGCTCGGCGCCAATGTTTTCAATTTTCACGACAACATTTTCACCCAATTGATTTTGAGCTCTTTCAACGGTTCTATAGAACTCGTGGAAATCAAAAACCTTAAACCAACAATTATTGCAAATTACTGTTGATACTGGATCGTTTTGCTGCAGCTGTAACACAGAAAGAATATTTTTACTTCCTTCCGGGAAGAAGATTGAAATTTATTTACTTCAAACCAGAAGTGTTTTTTGATTACTGAAGCTATGGTTGGTTTATTATCCGTTACTTCAAACGCGCTTTTAAATTCATTAACCTGTTTTAAACACAAGCGGCAAATCATTCTTGCTTATATTCATATAAGTATCAAAAAATAAATTCTCTATCGTAAGTGTGAAATTTTTTATTTTCTATAATCTTCTTATTTTTTCTACGCTCAATAATTTAACAACACATGATTTTCTCTCGTAGATAAAAATTAGCAGTAAATAAAACTTGGCAGCACTTTAAGGGCAGAATAAATTTAAATTGTCGTGCGAGTAACATCGAAATAAAGTAAATGTTTAAAAACTAAAGCTAAACTTTAGTAAGAAGAGAATTGACAAGTAAGGAATTAAGTGCACATCTTTTGCAGTTCAACGTACTTATAGGGCGATTAAAATATGCTAAAGCAAAAGCGGAAGTCACCAGGGCTATATAATCCAATTGTAACGGCCTTAGAAAGTCTGCCCAAAGAGGTATTAACACTAGGGGCGGTGATAGTACGATTATTAGTTGAAGAAGCCAAACAAGGGAATGTTAGATAGACGAATTACCAGAAAAAGTAATGGCGTTTTTGTCGAAGAAATTCCATGGAAATTATCAGAAAAGAAGAAAAAGATTGATTGTCGTAAGAAAGCTAATTGTACAGAAGTTAATTTCACGATCGATTCTAATAATTTTAAAAACCAATATAGTGAAAATGAAATTGTTTTTGCTTTGGATTCTGGGGCCACTTACCACAACTAGCCCTAATTCTATTAAAACAAAAATTTCATATTGCCTATACACACAAACAAATTCTATTAGACCAAGATGCAGCGATTTCATATTGCATATGCACATAAACAAATTCTATTAGGCCAAGATGTCGTAGCCGAAAGCAGGACGAGGAGAAAACGGAATGGCTGAGAAATCTCCTGGTACACGGAGACAACAAAATTTGCAGAAATTTGAAGCTTTAACGAAGAAAAACAAGCAAGATATTGGACCACCTATGATGCGTTTATATTTAAAAGTTGATGCTATACATGCAAGATTATTACATAAATAACGATTAACCCGTTGGACATTCTAAAATCAGCTTCAGAACAGAATATCAATTCAATACATTACTTTATTAAAACTACTAGGCTCAATATCTAATGTACATTTTTATGCCCGAAAACTTCATCATTAACATATAATGCAATGTATATAATGTGATGGCGTTTCCTTATGATTTGTGTCTAGTTTTTTCTATTTTTTTTTTTAATTTCTTTCAATTGGAATTATGCAATGTGGAATTATTATTTGTGTGTAAAAATTTCTATACAAATTATTTAAAATAAATGAAAAAAAAAAAATCCGAAAAATAAAAATTTTAAATTTTTAAATTATTTTTCTTTAATTTTTTGCAAACACCGTTTACCATAAGCAGGAAAAAGACAAATTTTATTCAACAGTATGAATACAATCAGCAATTGTTTATTCAGATCGTTTAAGCATATCTTGAAACGAAGATGATGACGGCGACAGTCCTAGAACACTTTTTGTTACTGTTTGGAAAACAAAAAGAGTTATTCAAAGTCCGAAGTCCAAGAAACCTTAGAACTATTTTTTGCATTGGAGAAGTCTGGCATTCGAAACTTTGGTTGCTTTCGAAGTTTTCGAAGTGCATAACGCGTTGCATCATAATTACAACAAGTAGACTTTAGACAGAAAATTAACGACAAAACATTATGATTTTTACAAAATACTTTTTATATTTAATTATTAAATAAGCGTATGACAATCAGAAATATTTAATGAGCAAAAGAATAGAATCGAATTCACTTATGCTTGTGAAACAGCGCTGATAATTTTTGCAATCCTGCACACATGTGCTGCATTTTTTCAATATAACTGCCTTGATTCATGAATAGATAGAGGCGAAAATATAGACTAGCTTATTAATACTAACTTCTCCAACTTCGGCAACTGTCAACGTAGGCAGAAGTTTTTTCCTTTATTTAATAACAGGTGGAAGCGTAGCGGAAAACACATCGTTAAGCAGTTAACCAACGTAAAAGAAACAACGATTTTTAATTTTGTACAATTTATTACATTATTACACACTGTTTCCATCTTTTTAGGATGTATTTACAATAAATTATTATTTAATCCAGGTATAAAATATTTTAAATAATGTTTAAATCTAATATAATTTTTTGTGTAAAATTAAGTAAATTATTGCTAAGTGATTGACTGTAACGTTAACTCGAAATTGTTATAAATTATTGTAATGAAATGTAATTTATATTCGAACTCTTAACATTGATTAAAGTTTGGCTACTCGAACTTGGTATTTGAATTAACGTAAACATTGACCACCCGTGATGATTTATAAATTAGTAAATATTATTTATTATTTATTAGTAATAATTTGAATAAACAATATTATACTAGTAAGTAAGTGCATACATAATTTGAATAAGTTATACTAGAAAAACTCTGATTAATTTCGCCTACATATACTGATTTTTTTTATATTGTAAAGAATTTAGCATGTTCTCCTTTTCGATAAGTAATAATCTTCTATTAACAGCAACTGAAACATTAGATATTTAGATGTAAATTAAAGCACCTGAAACGAACAAAAAAAAGCATTGGTGAGGAGTTCTACAACATGCTTGGAAAAACTGTACCTCCATTATGCTCGCAATATCCAGGCTTCTTCATTCATCATGTCATTGTTATTCCATTTATAGCACTTATGCTGTGTGAGAGATTCCAAATATTTACAAAATCTTCCACGCTGCGCTCCCACTCTGAGTTACTGGTCGCACACAAACAGAACCGAGTTAGAACATTCCATATGATCCGCGTTATTTCATAAATAACAATTCGCATTGTAGACGCTCCCATTTTAAAAATGGGTGAACAATATCTGGCAATTAAGCCTTGAGTCAAGTACCTACAGACAAGACAACGTACACGTATTAAATAGAATTTGTACACTGCACTGGGCACGAGGCGGCGTATGCGAAGTTTTTGTTAACATCTCCTTGGCTAAATTTAAAAGAAGGTTAAATATGTGAACATTCACTTTAAATAGCGCAACATCATTATAATATATATGGTTGAAGGCGGATTTTGCCAAGAATCTCTTTTCGTATTTTCGTCGCTGACGATAACTTTCTCCACTACCATAACTAAAATATTTAAATCGTTCGTATCCATCTTCTTTTGTCGCTCAAATGTTTACTTGTAAATCTATTAAAGATTGCTAATTAATTTTAAATATTATATTATTAACAAAAGTGTGGACTTACCAGAAATAATTTTTTCCCATTATTTCTTCTTTTGCTTTAAAAAACCACTTTTAAACAAAATTTTGCGCTTCTTCATTAATATGTATGCAAATAAAAGCTAACCTCCTTTAGCAACGCACGCAAGCTACGTGTTTAACTGACTTTGCCTTCGTCACGCAAAACGCATAAAGCGATCATTGCGCTCAACACTTAATCGTACTTTAGAGTCAACGAGAAACTTAAGCTTTTATTAATAACATGACTATTAGGACGAATGGGCTATAAGTACATTCTGCCTAAGAAGAAATTCTGGGTGGCAGAGACTACCAGTCCACCACCATAGGAATCTTTAGAGGTTTAGCTTGGAGATATCTAGGATATTTGCAAAGGGGAAAGGTATAATGATAGAGAGTACTAGTCCACCATTCTGCATTCCTCTTAGAATAGACAAATATGTATTTAATAAATAAGCTGCATGCATATGGCACTTAAAATATTGTCACAGATTGGATAATCTGAAACGAAAATTCCTACAATTTTATATAAATTGAAACAATCGTTTTCAACTTTAACACAAAAATGTTTGTTTTGTAGCAACATTAGAGTTGGAAAAATTTTTTTAAATTTGGAAAGTAACCCATCATGCCTTTTCCATATTTTCAATGGATTTTCTGGTGCGCGAAACGATACGAGAACATAAAAAAAAAAAAAACGAAAACCTAGGTACAAAAATGTAACAAACATAGTAATTGTACGCTTGGAATCAGCTTTGGCAATTTTGGCTAGAATCAGACTGGTTAGTTAGAATGAATGTAGCCAGAATTTCAATGTTTGCTATGTTGAAAAAACAAGAAGGAAAAGAAATCAAAGTAGCCAGAACAAGCATTGCTGATATTGAACTCCAAATTCTTTTATATTAATACATGTGATCATCAGTCACTAATAATTTAATTTAAATCTACACTGCATCCCTTTTTTTAGCATTTTACATGGTTTTGTTTGTGCTTCCACTCCTTGTGCATGAATTGAGGATCATGGTATTGTTAGAGAAGGTATTGACAATACCATTCTTACGAATTAATTAAGTTGTCTAAACGGTGTCGTGTTGCAAATATCATGAACATTCTTCTTCTTCCATTTCAACGGTATTCTTCTTATGTTTTAAAAGGTGATGTTGAAGGGCAGCAGCCCCACATACGACTTCCGCGCATGTATCACATAAGCATTGTTCTTTGACATGAGCTGATAACTGAGCTGCAGTGTCCAATCTAAATAGAACACTATGAGGAAACATGTTTAAACATTTACGAATAACTTACTTTTTCCGACAACTGCTGCAGGTTTTGCTATGGTCTCCATGAACAACTGCTGTATGTCGATGTAATAAATATACTGTAACAAATTTGCTAGAACACAGAGAGCAAGCAAAAGGTTTATCTTCCATTTTTCCGTGTTCCATAAGGAAATGATTGCGCATAGACTGGCGATCGGGAAAGACAAGACTACATTCTTCACATCTAAAAAGAAGACGCAAATAATGTATGCTTTTATCAAAAAAAACGAATTCATTTACTTGTAACATGCAGGATTTAAATGGGCGCGTATGTGCTCGACAAGTAAACCGTGCTCACAAAATTTTTTATTACAACATCTGACGTAGCCTTTGATGTTATGTTCATCGCGCATGTGACCTTTAAGAGCTGTAAAATTGGTAGCGTCCTCATTGCACAGTTCGCAACGCAATGGCATAAAATTAGCTATCTCCTCATCGACTGCTATACAAGCGTTCTTATGATCACTATGTCCAAACAGTTCATGCTTTCTTAGTAAATACTTTTTAAAAAATTTCTGAGGGCACTGAGAACATGTAAATACTTTCTCTTTGTCGTTTTTATGCTTGCTAAGGAAATGAGTGCGCATTGAATTACGATTAGCATAAACACGATTACATTGCTCGCATCTAAAAAGGAAAAACAAAGAACTATAAATGTTTCTATAAACATATCCCCATGCACGTAGACGCCATTTTCATTTCGCGTGATCCGCATAAATTTTTCACAGCCAAAAATATTCAAACAACAAAATGCTCCATAGGGCAAAAAAAAAAAATTTATTTCATATTAAATAAAAATCGTGTACGCAATCAGCGTGAAGTATTTCTTATTTTACTTTACTATATTTGCATGTAGCAATGAATCTCGTTGAAACAAGGAATGCATAAATATGGTTTATTGGGACAATCATTGCAAAACGTTGTCACTCTCTTTGTCGTATTTCGTGCGATTTGGCTATTAAAAATGTTCACAGCTTTCTCATAACATGATTTGCATCGGTACCTTTTTGCCGGACTGCCGCTGCCTTTTTTTATTTCATGGTGTTTTCTAGAAGGTAAAAGGTCAGAAAATTCATTATTTATTACTCGCTATTTCTTCTACAGATTGAAATTCGTCAATAGTTGCTGTCAGATAAATAAACGCATAGATTTTCGTTCTTCACTTGGGATAAAGTAATAGAAATTAAGAAGTGTATTAATGAAACTTTATCTTTATAGAGATATAATTCAGTTCCGGATATGTACGTTGAATACAAAATTTTAACGACTTTTTATAATAATTCAAATATATAATTGTAAATTAACAATGAAGCAAAAGGCCGACTAAGGCCTGAAATGGACACGTCGTTCGTATTGTCATCGGTATGCGCGGTGTCTTTAACCGTGTTGTAGGCATCACAAGTATTGCTAGCAACAACTAATTTCCAGTTTCTAATTGGCGTACATATGCATTTCAGCGCGGTATACGTGGCAGGGAACGTATTAACGAGTTTGAATTTACTCACTTGAAACGCTCAGGATTTGAATGATGCCGTATGTGATCCAGAAGTGCGAAACGTTTCGAAAATTTTTTATTACAACATCTCACATAACCATTGATTTTATGTTCTGCGAGCATATGAGTATGAAGAGAGCTAAAATTCGTTGCCGTTAATTTACACAGTTCGCAATGCAATGACATAAACTTGGCTATTTCTCCATCAAAGGCTAAACCCTGCTCACGAATAGCTTTAGCTTGTTCAGAAAGTTCCTTCGTTTTTTTGACATTGTTCTTTTCTGTTTCAGGCACTTTTGCTGCACGTACGTTTTTGCAATGAATTTTCTGTGCTAGCGGGACATTCCGTTGCGTCTTAACTGACATTTTGGTCGTTTTACTTGTTCCCTTTTTGTTTACGGTTAGTTTATTACTTTCTTCATTTTCTGCAAAAATTGGTTTGTTAACCGGGTCGGAATTATGCTCATTGAAGACTTCATCTTTGTAGTCAATAACATCCTTAACGTCCTCTATGGCATTATTATCACTATTTATTTGGTTTCTCCATATATCATGGGAATCGTCGGTTCTTAGATCTGTACGCGTACTATGTGTTTCAACCGTCATCATGTCAAAAGGAACTTCATCGTTAACTTCGTCGAAATTGACTTCAGGTTCCTGTTTACTAGACAATGAAAATGACGGAATCATCACATTTTCTATGGAATGCTCCGCGCTAATGTTTTCAATTTTCACTGTAACATTTTCTCCCAGGTGACTTTGAGCTTCCTCAACGCTTTTATAGAACTCATGGAAATCGGAGACTTTAAGCCAACAATTGTTACAAATCACTGTTGATATGGGATCGTTTTCCTGCAGCTAAGAAGAGGAATGAAATTTTTTATTTCCCTTCTGGAAGAAAGTTGCAATTTATTTACCTCGAACCAGAAATGAATTCTGATTACTGAAGCAATGGTTGGTTTATTCTCCATCACAGCAAACGCGCTTTTAAATTCATTAACGTCTTTTAAACACAAGCGACAAATCATTATTGCTTCCATTCAAATTAATATCAAAACACAAAATCTCTAACGCAAGTGTGAAATTTTTATTTTATATTTTCTTCTTAACAGCATTCATTCGATTTGTACACACTTAAGCGGCTCACACAATGAGACGTTATTCCCATTTTCGTGTTGGGATTTCAACTATAAATAAAACAAAACGTAAAACGCGCAAGAAGAAATGATGATAGTTTCTTTGGAATTTTATTGTTATTTCTCTAATTTATGTTTACATTACATTAAAGTACATTTTTTTTTTAAATTGTTTGATTTTCAATTTCGGTATATATCATGCACGATTATCTAAGGAATGAAAAACAAACACTAAAGACTAAAGACTATTTTTTTTAAGTTTGAAATATATTCATTAAATTGTTTTATTAGAGAGTGATAAATGCTGATTTCCAAATTGTGGATCAATTAATACAGAAAAACTACATCAAATATATATTAATCTTAATGAATCTTCTTTATAACTAAGAAATTAACAAGCTTGTTTACTTTTATATTAATATGGTAATTGTTATTATTTTGTAAATTTGTTTATGCTTACGTTGAGTTCTTTATTTTTGGTTGTAAAACCAAGTTTTTGTTTACATTCGCTGTAAAATCCTATGATAGCTGATAGTGTTAACCCGAAAAGGACGCCTCATTGTCTTAGCCATCTTAGAGCTTCACGCAATGGTGCATTTTCATATTTTCGGGACGGGATTTCAACTTTGCTGACTTTTTACGAGATTTCGTGTGAAATTGCAAATCATATGCTTTTGATTGTGCACATAAGTAAAAAAAAATATGAAAAACATGCAAGAAATAAAGACAATTCATTTGAAATTTAGAAATTATTTATATAATTTACATTTATTTTGCACTAATTTAAATCATATATATTTGGCAAATCAAAACATTTAAACCTTTTTTTGCTTTGTTTACCTGCATCATTGAAGTCCACAATGCTCCTTTCAAACTTAATATTTTTGTTCGATCAAAAATTTAATATTCTTTTACATTAATTTTCTTATCATTCTTTTTCGTACATTTTTATTCTTTTCTTTTTTTTACTTCTCATGTTTTTGTATATATTAACATCGATTTTCTTATTCGCTGTATTCAGCTATTTCTTAAAACGCTTCCATTTACACGTACTTTATCATTTCTTACACTACGAAATTCATTTTACGCTGTATGACCTATCAAGAAGAAGATAATGAAAGAATATTTAATTCAAAAGTCAAAATATAAAATAAAACAAGATAATTAAAGTTGATTCTAGTTACCTGGCAGACGTCAAAACACGCATATTAATGCATGTATCTGTATACATCTATGTTCATGTCATTTATCAATTTTGTTAACAAAGAACTTAGTATTTACATTGAAACTTTTTTACACAACAGTGCGAATCTGCGTTTGTTGATTTGCAAAAGAAGAAGACTTCCGTATTTTTTTTGGCCTTTACCATATGTGATGTTTTAACCCGCAAAGTTCAATAAACCATCCTTGCGTTTTAAGGTGTTAGGCTTTTCCATTACAACGCAGACTTGTTGAGCCTTCAAGAAGAAGAAGAAGTAACTTTTGATTATTATGAACATAAAAATATATAAAAAAGATAATAAATGAATTAAGACATGGCAACACCTGAAGGGCAAAGGAAAAATAAATTTAAAAAAGAGGATACGAATCGTAACGATAATAATAATCTGCACTGGAATCTATTAAGTAAACAAAAAAATAAGTAAATAATGATTTCAACTTTCGAAAATGTTACGGTGTATCATTCTGAATGTTTTATTAAACATCTTCAAAGTAAACCACGACATCATAAGTGTTATTAGTAATAACTTCTAAGTTTACCTATTACATTTTAATGAAAATGATAATCGGTTTTTAATAATTTAATTTAAATTCAGGTTTTGCCTTTTATTAAAATATTTTACATAACTTTGTTTTTGTTTTCGTTCCTAATATTATTTAACTAGGTATAAACGCGCATTAATGGATTGTTGGTCAATTTTCTTGTGATGTAACGGCAAATTGACATTGTAATGGAAAGTTTTCATGTACAGATAGCGTATTGCATTCACTTGTACGTAAAGAATTGAGAACGCAGGATTTACGAATTAATTTGCCTTGTTGACTAGATGATGTCTTGTCAGAAATATCAGGAACTTCAGTTTCTTTGCTTTCAGCAAAGCTCTTTTTATGTTTTAGAAGATGGCGCTGAAGGGCAGCAGTGCCACATACGACTTCCGCGCATGTATCGCACAAACACTGCTCTTTGATATGAGCATATAGCTGAGCTGCACTGTCAAATCTAAATAAAGCAAATTAAGAAAATTTATTTTACATTTTACGAACAACTTGCCTCTTACAGCAACTGCTACAAGTTTTCGTTTGGTCACTATGGGCGAGAGCTTTATGCCGCTGTAATAAATAAACTGTAACGAATTTGTTGGAACACTGAGAACAACCAAAAGGTTTATCTTCCACTTTTGGATGTTTCATAAGGAAATGATTACGCATAGATTGCCGATCGGGAAAAACAAGACTGCATTCTTCACATCTAAAAGAAAGAAAATAATTAGTTTTACATTTATTAGTAAACATGGATCTAATAATAACATTTACTTATAACAAGCGGGATTGAAGTGTACGCGTATGTGCTCAACAAGTAAACCACGTTCACGAAATTTTTTATTACAACATTTTACATAGCCTTTGGTTTTATGCTCAGTACGCATGTGACCTTTAAGACTTGTAAAATTGTTTGCTTCTTTATGGCATAGTTCACAATGCAGTGACATAAACTTTGCTATCTCTTCATCAACGGCTAAACATGCGTTCTTGTGATCACTGTGACCAACTAATTCATGCTGTCTTAGGGAGTATCTTCTAAAGAATTTTTTGGGGCACTGAGAGCAAGTAAACATTTTATCTTCGTCTTTTTTATGTTTACTGAGGAAATGAATGCGCATAGAATTACGATCAGCATAAACACGATTACATTGTTCACATCTAAGAGCAAAAAACATATAGAATTACTTTCATGAACAAATTTAATTTTACGCACTTGAAACACTCAGGATTTGAATGTTGGCGTACGTGATCCAGCAATAAGAAACGTTTGGAAAATTTCTTATTACAGCATCTCACGTAACCTTTGATTTTATGCTCTGTGTGCATATGGCTATGAAGCGAGTTAAAATTCGTAGCCGCGAACTTGCACAAATCGCAATGCAATGACATAAACTTGGCTATCTCTTCATCAATTGCTAAACTTTGTTCACCATCTGGTTTCGATTGCTCCGATGATTTCTTTGCTTTCTTCAAATTGCGTTTTTGAGTTTTCTCAGATTTTGTTTTACCTTCGGTATTATTCTGCCGTAACCTAGTCAAAGAAATCTTAGTTGCAGTCGTTCGTACAGATTTAGTAAATTTCTTCTTTTTCGTTAGCTTATTATCCCTTCCATCTTCCATGATATCTTCAATATTAGATAGATTGTCACTGTTACTATAATATTTTTCATCTTTGCAAGCAGCGGCACCCATAACATCCTTGATATCATTTGCACCAAAACCTTCGGTTCCTAATATATCACGTGAATCTTCAATTCTTTGATTACGAGTATTATCATCAGTGCTGTCAATCAACATATCAAAAGGAACTTCGTCATTAACTTTGGCGTAATAATCATCAGATTCGTGTTTACTGGACAATGGAAATGATTGAATCATTACACTTTCTATAGTATGTTCTTTACTAGGGCTCTCAATTTTAATTACAACATTTTCGCTCAACCTGCCATGAACTTCCTCAATACTTTTGTAGAACTCATGAAAATCGGAAACTTTTCTCCAACAATTATTACAAATTGCTGTTGAAATTGGATCGTTATGTTGGAGCTGAAAATTATAAAAACCTTTTGTTGCCTTTGGCGAAAATTCTTTAAATTGGTTTACCTCAAACCAGAAATATTTTCCAATTATTGACGACATATCCAGTACATTGCCTGCAGCATCAAAGGCGTTGATGTATTTATGAACTTCCTTTAAACACAATCGACAAATCATTTTGTTTATATTTATTTAAATAAAATTAAAAATTATGCTGCTTAGGTAAAAATTAATTTCTTCTTATTTTTACGAAATGTATGCGTAGCGCGCTAATAACACAAAACATATTGAAACCGGGGAAATCACGTATGTAGTAGAAGAAGAAGATAGAAATCAGCTTTGGTTGATGATATCGGTTTTATGATTTTATCACCGCGCTGTAACAATTTATTGATGTGAGGCTATGCTATGTGGGATGAAGAATCTGAGAATATAAGAAATATATGAGAAAAAATAGCAACGTCAGATAAAAAATTTTCGCTAAACTGTTAAGAACTTGCTAACCTGTTAAACTATGCTTTAAGAAGAAAAATTTCCCCCATATGTTAGAAAATTCCCCTTTTTTATATATTGATAGTTTTTTAACATAGCCATTACCATGAAAAAAAGATGTAAGGAAATTGTTGACTTTTAGACAACTCTTGTTGAAATCCGTATAACTATGCGTTTTCTATTGCATATCTGCCAGCTGTAGCGGTTGACAGGGAAAGAAAGAAATTGGCAATTTGCTTATTATTTTATCTTTTTATTTGTTTATTTAATTATTAGTTATGGTAGATGCATTGCGATTAATGTAAAGATTTTACATCCTGAAGAACTTACATGCTAGTGTCTATATGATAGACAACATATAAATATGTTTATAAGGCTTATGGTAAGCTTAAAAAAGCATATATTCAATAGATTAGAACCTAGAAAGAGAATGTGCGCATTCAAAGGTACATGTATGTATTTATAAATACTTATATATATGTCTACATCTAATACCCCCCGTAAATATATCTAATAATAATAGTACATACTATGATGCAGATGTACAAGAGTAAGGAGCTACATGTAGACGTATATAAATTTACTAAATACATACACTATCCGACTATAGTCCCTAATATTTAGCAAGACGAATAGTACCAGCTAACGCATACAATGCAATAAACTAGACATTTCAAAGAACTACGTTCGTAGAAGAGAGATTCCCATCTTGTTAGCAAAATCACAGCGCGATCGAATTCGTGATAATTCTGATTACAAAGTCTTAACAAGCTAGCATAAAGGATTATGAAGCTGATAATTTGTGTAGCACAAGTTAAGGCAACTTAAGTAGCACATAATGCCTAGTAAGCACAAAAACTAGATGCGTAGATAAAGCGTGGAGCAAAATAAAACTGTGTCAGTTTCAAATGGTGCTTCCTAAAAACATAAAATGGCCGATATCCAGTTCAAGCGATCTTACGAAATGTCACATGCATCAATTCGACATCAAAACCATTCACATCACTACAGTCGACATCAAATCAAACACAAGCAAATGATGCGAATTGAGAAATAAGGGCCATCTTGCAGCATACCTCAACACTTATTACCTTCTGTGGCAGACTGTGCACCGCAAAATGATTGCAACATTATGTTTGTCATTTTGATATCGTATTGCTATCATTATGTAGAAATTCAATGGGTGATTATAATTATGATGGAACTTCATTTTCGATAATCCGTTTTGTAATGAAAGCAGCGATTCGATTAAACAGTAACTGCAATTTATTCTTCTATTATAACTTGCTTTGCTTTAGAGTTATGCCGGCTTTAAAATTTACTAATAATATAATAATAAAATGAATAAATTATTCTTTTAGTGGCAATCGAAGTTTCTTTCGTTTCCTTTTGTATCAAAAATGACCAAAGATGATATGTGTATATAAGTATAGTATACAACGCAATTTTTTCCTCCCTTAACATATGCAATAGGATATAATTATTTTAAAAAATCAGACCAGAACTTTCTCTGTGTTTTACTCAATATATACAAAAGTCGTTACATGAATAATAATTGAATTTTCAAAGTTCCTTGATAAAAACCGTTGAATAATAGTACTTCAGAGCGAATGAGCCAATTTCTTGAATCCTTCTATTATGTAGTTGCTGCTAAGGCTTCATATGCCATAAAGCTCAAATTTTTAATATATATTATGACAAAAATCTATCTATAGTAGCAACTTGATAGAAATTCACGAGGGCTTAATAGGAGTACGTAGGTCTACTTTTCGCACTCCACTTATGGAAGTTTAAGTCTTTCTATGGCAACAAAATCTAATTTTTATCACGTTATGAGTAGAATAAGTGAGTAAATAATAAGGTCCTTGACGAGAGAACCGATTTTGCTTAATTTAGGGCAGGTCAGCCTTGGTCATCTTTTTCATATAAGGCCTTCCGTTACAAGTATGCCTTTGGATGGAAACAAGATATTCTGTCACGGAAATCAATGAAGAATTGTGATATGCCACGTGGTGTGAGCTTTTCAATGGTTGACCTTGCCCGCCTATAATGTTCTTACTTGTTTTTGAGTGCGACATGTAACAGCAATTGCAATTCACCTCACTTTGTCGTTTTTCTTTTTCAAAATACTTCATTTGACAGGATAAATATCTGGGAAAATAATAGACTTAGAGTTTGTTGGAAAATGATCCGATCACATCCATTTCCAATCGTGATCTCTGGGTTCAACATTAAATGAATAAAGAAACTCAGATCATTTCAGAAAATCATCCTGATTGTGTATAATGAACAAAAAAAAAGAAGAAAATTGTAAATCATTTTTTTAAAAATATGTTAAGTACATATAGATGGAGGAGTTAGAAACTTTAATGTATGAATAATGCTAGAAAATTAATTTTTTCCAGTTTCGCTAAAATATTTATGCTTGGATTTCGCATCTTTTCATAAGATTTCTAAAACATTAAAGATAAAATTGATCTGGACTTCATTTGTACGGGATTGTCTTGCCGCAGTTACTGACATTTTTTTCCTTCTGTGCCTATGCGTGTACTTGGTTAAATGCAAAATGCAATGTGCAATAGTTTCTTGTAATAAGGTAGGCGATACCGCTTGTGTCAACGTTACCAGGGACGAGCAGGCGGTGTTCATCGGTAACACCAATTTATGCTATGGACTGTGTGAGCGTTCAAAAAGTACTACCTCCTCTACTGCAGGCTCTTCTGGTGAACCAAATTATTCCTTTTGTTTAACGTGAGTACCTGTTATAAACTTTACCACATGGCATCCGATGGTGCTCTTCAAAACTATAATCATTTCCTTGGCGTGGTCTACTTACCTAGAGGCAATATATTTACTTCTCTAATTCAGGTGATTGGCACCTTGAGTTCTTTAACAGAATTCTTCATCACATATTAGATCCTATTCCTAACTCTGTATCTTTATCGGGCAACAGAGCTTTCGTCTTCTCGTCTCTTTCATCTGACGTTTTGTACGCCATATTCCTTTAGAGATACTACCTATAAAGAACACCTTCGCTTGCTGGTGACCATCGTTTGGAGAGTTTATTGAAAGTTGCGTAATCGTGTTGAATCCTCGGTAAGAAAGGTAAGGAACCAAGCATATACCATCTTTTTTGAGAGTTCTAATTCTAAGGAAATTGTTGAACCTGCTCCGTAACAATGGTCAATGAATTCAAGCATTCTACCCTATGCCTCTAAAATAAAAGAACACATCCTTAAGGAATAAATTTAGTCGCACTGGAATAACATTAATGTTCGACATGACGCTCAATACAGTTTTCCTTTCATACTTTTGGTTCCTCTACTGAACCAAGATAGTCTTAACAAAGGAATGTGATGTGTTCTTGTCTCTCTTGATCTAATAAAAGCGTTTGACAGACACAGTCACACATCAATAAATTATATGATGAAGTCAATTTCTCTAAGTGCGCACATGCGCACTTCTAATTGCAAACACTTTCTCATATAACGCTAACCACAAACAATTTGCTTCAGTAGATCACACTAAAGCTACCTTTGCTGATACCCGTAGCTGACATTCCGCTAGTTTTCATTTTGTGTCCCTTATTGTTCAATTTATTCGTGCTGATATTTTCCTCGTTTATAGCGACGATCGTAATGATATCCGCTCATTCGAATTCGGAATGAACCCCGAACTCCCCAGCACGTATTAATTGTTGAATGATGGAGAAATTTCTTTATATCAACACAAGTAAGATTAAAGCCGTTCGTTCTAGCTCCGGCCGGGCTTGTTGCTCCAACTTGACTATTAGACGAAGGGAGAAGACTATTAATAGGGTGGAGGCTATGTCATACCTGGGGGTAATTCTGGGTCAGAAAGTAAACTTTGACGTGCACTTGGACAGCATGTCTGCGAAAATACGTCTTACGCTACGAAAATTGTACAGCCTGTACCTGCACTTGCCCGCGTAGGATTGCGCGCGCTCTTTTTATGCCGCAGGTTAGCTAACTCACTAACTATATTGAAGTATTCTCAGATTGTCTATAACTCGGATAGAGTTGAACTGATTGCGAGCCGCAATGTGAGACTCAGAGACCATTTTCTTTCTTGCGTTCATGCTTTTCCGAATCTTTCAGCTACAAGTGCCAAATCTCTTGGTCGGACAACTAATATCGTGCATATCTAACTAACTCTATGGCTGAATGTTCAGATATTGTCTGTTTACAGTCTCGATACAGAAATGCGTTGCCGATGACTTTGATCCTTAAATGCGTTTAAGAGAAAATTGATCTCTCTCTTCTACGTCAGATAAGGACAGTTGACGATTACAATCTTCGGTGTTGGAGTGAAATGATCATTTGAAAAGTCTTTAGTTATTTCTATAATATAAGAGAATATTTTTCAAAATAACAAAAAAATTAATAAAAGAAAAACAAAATAAATAAAAATTTTAATAAACATAAATAACAAAAAAAAAAAGAACGACTGGATAAATATTAAGCAATAAAATGCATTGATTATAAAAATAATCGAAATAATTCGACCGTGTTGTTAACGTCGAACGATCCTAATCAATTTAAAAGTAAAATAACATGATAACAAGCTACAATTATCAACATTGTCAGCGATTGTTTATTGATTTTCTTCGTTCGTATTGTGAAAGCGCATCAAAAACTTACCGCAAAACACATTATCTCACTTTTTTCTTTTTGTTTTTTTTTCTTGTTTTAGTTATTTATTTCCTTCCTTGTACTACTAGTTCTTACGTAGAAGTAACATGTGCTGCACACAGTGATGAGTATCATCAGAAAATTCACAGTCACAGTCACAGTCACAGCCACAGTCGACGACAACAGACAAAACAATCATTTAACAATTGTTATTTGTCGATTTGTTGTTGAAGATTTGTAAATTATTACCTATCCCCCTATCACGTGCATGCAGTAACAACAATGAAACAACCAGAATGAATAGCAGCGAGTCACAAAACCGGTGATTATCGTATTTGTAAATGCATGCAAACGTACTCACAAATGTTAGGTTTGTTAGGTTATTATTGCCTTTCTTGTTACAATAATTACTGAAACAAGTTTTCATTTGCAGGCAAAAGAAAAAAACAAGATACAAACGGAGGTAATGCATCAGTGATTAGTGTTGATTTTTGCGGTATCAACTCATATTATCTATAATTCATTTTAATAAAGTTGTTTGTATGCAAACTTTAAAGCAAAAAAAAAACAAAAACTACCGTAAGAGTTAATGTTAATATTCACTACACATCACAAAATCGAATGCTTTTACTCTATAGAGAGCGATGTGTTTGCTTAGTAAAAAATTGTTTTTCTTGTTCTTTCCGAAGTTATTAGGCAGTTTTCACCCAATGAGGGAGTCTGTGCAAAGTGGCTGAGGAAACAATACTACTCCCATCGTAAAGATAAATTTGAAAGCTGAAGAAATATTATTTTTATACGCATCATCGAAGGATGAGGGGGGCATACTACTTTGTCACTTTTGCCGAGATATTTTGAAAATTACAATTTTTTCCACGTAATGTCTTTTCATAATAGGGCCTTAAAGAGGAAGCGATCGGAACCTTTTTCAATACCATTCGTCCTTGGGTCAAAACACGTCGTCGTACCAAATTTTATCAAAATATCTCAAGAATTGCGACCTGTAGCTTGAATACAAATGTACATGGACAGACGTCAGATGGACAGACAGCCTTACAGCAATTCAGATTACGATTGTGACTCGATCGATATAATAAAAGGCGCATGTATCGTGAGCTCTTTCGCACTAACTTAATAAATACCCTGGCACAAGTGCTGTAGGGCATCACAAAATATATAAATCAAAATTGAATGAGTTTTTTTTTTCGAGTACATTGAGAAATAACAAAAATGAATTCACCAATAAAATATAAGTTTTGCAATGAGGAGAAACATCTCGGATATTATGCATTTCATCCCAATTGATATAGCGGCCAATTGATGTTCCCCCTTGTTAATGTATCGCCATCGAAACTGCTAGGGTCAATGGATTTAATTCGGGGTCAGGGGAGGCCTGTTTCCTTGCGGATCAACTAAAGTATAGCTGAAGTTATTGATATTTCTTCCATTACTCCTTGGTCCTTGATGATAGCATGAAAGGATTTGCGATTTTAAGGGGAAATGTTTTCCCTTCTACATATATATATGTAGTGTACTTCTACTTATAGGTCTTCGCGGTTCATATTTTGAAAAAAAAAAAAAAAATCACCTTGTGACCGATTGTTGCCCGCACATATTATTATTGTTGTTGTCTCCATTGATACGGTGATAGCAACTCTATTATTCTTAACGCTTTTGATTACATCCCATTAAATAGTAGCATATATAGTTGATAATTAATCACACACACATAAACACATACACAAAAACACCACAACAAAGTAGTTCATTTATTTAGGTCTTCACGATGCCGATGATAATAATGCGAAATAATATCGGCGATGTAATCTCGAGTCAATTAACTGCACATTAAGTAGCTAAAAAAAAAAAAAAAAAAATCAAAAGGAAAGCAAGAAAGAAAATATAACTCTTATTACCGTTGATTAAAACAAGAGCAAAAAATACAATATCGTTAAAAAATGCAAACACGAACACATACACATGTGCAAGCATACATAGATACGCGAATTCACACATCCAGAGAGTTGATGTAGTAACATTGTGAAGAAACGAGAATTATTGTGTGCCCATGTGTGTGTGTGTGTGTGTGTGTGTGTGTGTGTATGTTTGCGCAACAGTGATGATACTTAATAAAGTTCTCTAATACTGAAAGTATTGAAGAGACAGCCGTAAAGTACTAACATGGCTAAAACATTAAAACATAAAATAGCCAGTAAGTCTTCAGACGAGAGAGAGCGAAATAAAGACAACTAAATGCTTACGTGAGCATATTCTGAAACCCCTTAAGAGGAGTTGCAAATACAACAAATATGCTTTTCTTATTATTGCTCTTACTGTATTGTTGTTATTGTTTCGTTTTTTTTCTTTATTTTTATTAAGATTGTATTGGTTATTAAGGTATGCTTTATATATATCTATATGGTTGCGTCTATAGGTTATGTATGGCTAACATATGATCGCTTCTTCGTTTCTTAGTTGGTTGGCTGGATGATTGTTTAGTTTGTTGTTGTTGTTGTTGTTGTTGCTATTGTTATTATTGCAGACCTAACATCCATGTTGTTTTCCAAGGCATGCATACATATGAAAAGGGTTCCTTCTTTTTTTTTTGTTTTTTCGATTATACAAATGCTTCACTTAGAATGTTGATGAGGAAGATGGTGCCCCGTAGAAGGGCTGACCGGTCGCATCTTTGTAAATCTTTTTGCTTATGCGCACAAGTGTTCAGAGCACCTCAATATAAAACAGGCTTTTAAACAATTTCATTTTGTTGCAACATTACACGCACACACACACACACATACACACGAAATTGTGTTCAATCAAGCAAAGAACAACGACAACAAAGTCGTTTTTGCTTAAATACACTCAAGCAAACAACGCTAAGTAAAGTTGTTATAGTTAAAGGTCTTATTGAAAATCATATAAAACTAACAATCACTTCAGCCAACAGACAACAACAAAACGATAACAATAATAGTAAGAATTTGAAGCATAAAGTTAAAATTGTAGTCAGCCACAGTTGGCTTAGTAAAGTCGCTGGTGACGTTTCCAGCAAAACAAAGTAAAAATAAAAATGAAGAAGAAGAAGAAGAAATTGTTGCCTCTTTATATATATATAAAAAAATTTTGTTCAATGCATTGTATAATGTATTAATGTAGTTTTGTTGTTCATTTTCTTATTGTTATTGTATATATTCAGATGACGTCCCTATTCAGGTATAGTACATCACCGACCCGGCTTATTACGTTCATGGCAAGCGGACAAGGGCTGCTGGTAGCTGCAAACAAAGTTAAGTTCTTTTCAGTTTTTTCTTCTTCTTCTACTCTTGATGTTATTTTTCGTTGCTCTTATTGTTGTTGGTGTTGTTGTTGTTGTTGTTGTTGTTGTTGTTGTTTTTTTCTTTTTTAAGCTTATTTTAACATATAAAATCAATTTTCTTAAAAATCAACAATAACAAGTAAACATTTAAAAACTTAACATTTTAAGTATAAAAAAAGAATATCATCGACAAACACAAAAACAATAAAAACAACAGTAACTTTTTTCTGAAATGATGCAAATGATTTCTCAAATGGCCACATGGGCACATAGCAGCCAGCCATGTCTGGCCAGATTTCTTTTCGCATTTAAATATATGGACGTACACATACATAATTGTATGCATCACGTGTGCACTTTCTATGGATGTACAAACTCGAGCTTGCATAAAAACATGTAATGAATTTCTTGTTAATCCTGCAAACTCAATTATAGTCTTTTCTCGTTTCGTTGCTTATTTTTATTTGCTTTTTTTTTTTTGTCCATAGCCTGAAAGTATTTGGCAGTTAATGCCAAGTTCTGTTTACACTTCTTACATATCCCTCGCTGCACAAAACATAAAACATATGTATACATACTTACTTACAATCACAAGCAGGCATAGGTGGACGCCTAGATTGTTGAACTTGGAATGGTCCTTCGAAACAGCGATCTGTATGATGTCTGACTGCAGTGGGAAGACTTTTTAATAAAGAATTGAAAGAGACGGAATTGTTTGATAAGGCGATAGAAGGCAGTGTTACCCCAAATGCTTTTGCTTTACTTGAAACTATTAGAACTGGAAGATTAAGTTGCTCAGCAGTTTCGTGTGCAATCGGACATGTGACAAAGTTTATTTAAAGATGATTGCACGGCCATTGTCTGACACATGGTAAGAGTGTCAGGCAAAAGGGTTAGTTGAGTATGTTTTCATACAAACAATAGACATACATTTGAGATTTTCAATGTCATTCAATGAAATCTTTCGGGCTCGTAACTAAATCCATTTCAAACAGCTAACTGCCGTTATGAAAACTGTTGACTTTTCGTTCTTATCAATCCGCAAATCAATAATTTCTATACAGCCATAGCTTGATATCACTATCACGACTGACGCAACTAAACTCCGCAGTGGACAGTACTGAATGGAATGCTACGATACAAATAACTCGTAATCAAGAGAGATCAACATCATCGAATGATCAATAAATCAGCAAATAGTAGAGCTTATCACTACTGCTATCAGCTATAAACTCAAGAGGAACAATTCGTATTAAAAACTCACCATGTTACTGGATGTACTGGTCTAATTGTTAACAAGGCTCCATTTCCATCCATCTTTCAAATTCGGTCGTTACCGAAACTTTCATGTCCAAGACCTTTATCCTAAAAAAGACAAAAAAAAAAAGTAAAAGAACTTAATTTTTATGCTCCATAATATGGAGTGGGCGACATGCATAATCGTGTGGGCGTTGCAGGCGTGTCCTTTGAAAACTTTGGCTTACTTCCCAAATCTTTTGCAAACGGGATAATGTTTAACACAGATACTCCACAGTTGGGCAAACAGACAGACGGACATGCTTAAGCGCATTCCGAATTTGAAACTGGCCAAGAGTTTTTATAAATTATGGGATTTTTGCAGCTTGCTTCTGCGCTTTATAAAGATATCAAAAAAAAAAAAAAAATCTAAATTTTGACACACTATAATATCGGGTAGGCGCGGTCAATTTTTTCCATTTTTGTACAGGTGGTACAGCGTCACCTATAGAATACATTCAAAGATTTGTACAGTTGTTTGCTATAGCAAAAAACTAAGTTGAAAAACTTTTCGATTTTACGATCGAGTATTGGAATGATTCAGAAAAAAAGGGGGATTTTGCGTTTCATTTTTAGAACATTTTCAATTTATTATTCTTGATGCAAAATTTAGACGTTTAGTGATATGATAAACTAAGTCAAGCAATTGCCTCCATTTTATTTTTCAATATCTGAAAGTAATTTTTCTATGTATTTTACAACTCTCTCTCGCTCTCCATCTCTATCTCTCTCGGATTTTAAAAACCGATTATGTTGAAAAGCTTTTGCTGGAAACATTTGGAGAAGGGAAGAAAAGAAGTAAACAAGTTTTCACTAACACATATTGTCAAGAACGTAACATTTGTAAATTAAAGTAAATCGTTCGGATACAAGCAGAAAGTTATGGTTTACTCTATGTCCATCGAAATGACAGATATCCAATTTCAAGGACTTGTAACTGAAATAAATTATGTTAAACTTAATAGAAGTTTTTAGTAAAATATTTGTTTATTTATCATTCGAGGTAAGCTTTTTGGAAACGTAAAGTAACGTTTACAGTAACGTCCGTTGAGATTAAATAACCTTGAAGAAAACTATACGGAAGTTAGTCAATTCAATATATAATCTAATGTCAAGCTTTGTTACTGACTGACTAACTGATTTTTCTTAGCAGACTTGCGGACGGATTTTCAAGTTTATTAAATATGCCAGCTAACGAGTCGCACAGATTGCTTGCTAATGTTATGGATTGAAAAATGGATTGAATGTGAAAGCAGTGAGCAGGTTTAGAGTATAGAGAAGAATTGAGCAAAAAGATCTGGGAACTCAGTATCACACTGCCATCGACCATGAGAATGCTCGAATTTCTTCTCTAAGATCGCTGTTAACAGCAATATAGAAACTATGTGCTTTTATTTGGGTTGTGAAGGTCAGAACTAGAGGGTGGCAACTATTTTGTTTTATATAATCATTTAGGCAAGTAATAAGTTAACAGCTTTTCCTTGAATAATGTCTGATTTATTCTTTGCGAAATTTATATAAGAGCAAATATATATAATATATAGTCTCAGTTTCCTGGCTTGTCACATTTGAGATTCCATTGACATGGATAAGCACGCTTAAAAGAACCTTTACGTAAATCGAAGAGTTCATGTTTTCTTCACTGTTGTAAACAAAAAAAAAAAGAAAGAAAACACTCACGCACACCATGTATGACATATGAACACGGGCGAGGATATCAAGCGAAAGCTTTGCAGCACATGATCGACCTATGATGGATCCTCGGCAAATACTCATGATAAGAGAGAACATTTTTAGACTTGAAGTCGTCAACAACTTTACCTATGGGGGATCTTCGGCAAATTCTCATGATGAGAGAGAGCATTTCTAGACTTGAAGGAGTCAACAAGTTTACCTATAAGGGATTCTCGACAAATACTCATGATATGAGAGAGAATGTCCAGATCTGCAACCGCCAGCAACTTTATGCTAGAAGTTGTTTGGGCAAATGCTTCAGACAATTGGAGTGATGAGCAATGAACAAGTTTTCTTTTGTAAGCTTCTACGTAGTACGTAGAACTTTGAAGCTGCACAATTTTGGAAAAGATTTTCGCAAAAGCTTTAGAATATTCTTTTAAAGATATTTTTCTAAGAAATATTTTTTGTAGCGATTTTTTCTTTGTTTTCTTATTTCAACGATGGAAACAAAGCATATTAAGGACTGGTCGAATCTGATTATTTCTCAGCTCTAGCTTCCTTTTAAATATTCGTTATTGTTCCTCGAAGTAGAGAATCTTTCGCCAAATATTTAACTTTGAATAACATTTTCTTATTGCATACAACAAAGAGAAGTAACATAACGTTTGTTAAGTATTCGTAACATATAAGAATCGTAGTGTCTATGAAGTTTCACGTACTTGCTTGATCAAGATGAACGACAAACTATCATACTATCACATCTAGGTCTCACACTTTTACTTGGAAGGTTGAAAATGGCCTTGAAATTTGACTTATTAGAGTCCTTGCTTAAAAAAAAAACTGACCCTCGAAAGCAAACGGAATTTTGTCATCTAAGTGGCAAACAATGTAATCGATGTAAAGACGATGTTGTGAAAAGTGAAAATTCAGGTTAGTTGTTGCTGTTGTTGTGTACTCATCTCTCCCTGGTGGCTCGAGGAATATATTATATATAAAAATATGACAACCGGGCATCAATTTAACTTTTCTTTCGTTTTTTTTTTTTTTGTTAACTTAAGCGAGGAGAACAATAAAGGATTGCAAGTTTTATATTTCATTATAGTTGGATTCTTTGTACAGTTGTTGTGTGTCGTCTTGTTGTTGTGTTTATTGTTTTTAGGCTTGTATCTGATCTGACGTCAAAAAAGACATTTCGCTCAACACTTTTACCTATTGAAAAAACTAACCAAGCAGCCAGTTTACCTGGCCTGCCAACCGATACGTCAGTCAACTAAATTGTTCCTGCCTATCAATGCAATATGTTGTTGTTCGTACTCCGCTTATATTTATATATAAAAATTTCATTTTTTTTTTTTTTTTAAATTTAGGTTGTTAAGGCTGCTGCAAGCTTCGAATTAACAGTTAAATAACAATAAGATCAAGTGTCAATTGTCAATGTGTGTGAATGCGAACAGAAATATCTTTTAAGAAGAAATGAAAGGATAATATATGCTGTTCAAGTATTTTATTATATTTAATGAGAGAGAAAGTTTAAAATACATACACACACAGAGAGAATACAAAAGTATATACTTTTAGGAACCATAATGATATTGAAACTTACATGCTAAAGACAACGTAAGAAGCAACATTGCGGCATCATTGCAGATATTTAAGAATATAAATTTTTTTAATGTCTTCAATAAAATCTTATATAGTCCTGTAGATTATTTATATTAAAAATGATATTTGTAGCCGTAGAAAAACTTTAAGTGCTTCAAAAATTCGATCTTGCCAACATCATCATATAATGCTATACGTGTACGTTAAACGTGAAACCCGTTTTTCCCGAAAGACGATATTCAAGAACGGCATGCAGCATAAGTATTTTCACTTTTTTCATTCAAATTTGTTTAGAATATTTTTAGAATAACACTCTTCAATGAAACACCGAGGAACTTCCTCTTAGTTTATTCAAACTTTGCTAAACTTTGTTATTGTAACAAACGATTGTTCATAGTTTGGTCGAACATTTAAGTTCTTCTTTCGAATATCCGTACATTACACAAACATTGGTATTTTTAAATTCCTTCTCTGTGTCATTATCGTTAGGTTATGTGTAAGAGAGAGAGAGAGAGAAAGGGAGAAAGGGAGAAAGAGAAAGAGATAGATAGGTATATAGATAGATAGATAGATAGATAGATAGATAGATAGATAGAGAGATAGAGAGAGAGAGAGAGAGAGAGAGAGAGAGAATTTTTTAAAAATAATTTTTTTTTGTAATAAAATTTAATGCTTAATAATTTTCTTGAGTATACAAAGAGAGACAATACCATCCTTCATTTTAATTAAGGCCTCAATTAAGGATTCATTTAAATTAAAGCCTCAAGCGTCTCACTCCATGGCTTATTAGATATACAAATACGTTTCATCTCGTTTTGAAGGTAAAGGACGACTTGTCTTAGTTTAATTGATATCTTTCCGTTTTTGGTTCGCTACTTAGGTATTGGGTGCCTATTCTATGTAAGGAAACATGAATCATTTGAAAAATTATTAACCAGATTAGCATTTTTCTGGCGAACTATCTTCCTGGAGGGGGGGATTCCAAATGATTTCGTTTTACTTTCTAATTCAATATGTAACAAAAAGGATGAGTTAGCAACTCGCTCGATAATGTGGCATGAATACGCGTCTTATTTGAAGTAACTTTCACGACCGCTAGTATATGTTTTGCTGGCAGCTGACGCCACGGGCGAACGTTATTTTCACATTTCGGTATAAACATTGAAGATTAAATTTAAAAAAAAAAAAACGCTTACTTGTTTAAACATGCAGTGAAGAACTTAAAGCATATTTGTTGTTGCGATCGCATTGAAAGCAGGTATCAGCGAATAGAATTGATCTTCTAGTACTAGTAGTCTTGTGGGCAATCCTTTCCATGATCATACTCATGGCTAGTTGGTTACATATCTGCTGCGTATTTTTTGTTTCGCATTTGGTCGCTATTGAGTTCGCAAGAAATCGTAAGAAAATGTTCTTAATTTGTTGGCGACACGTATTTATAAAAGACGGTTAGGCAGATTTACGTTTACACGAGTGTAAGTCAATTGCGTAGGTGTGTGTGGTTATGAATTTAATCAACAAATTAACATTTAAGCAAAAGCAGGCTATGATTGTTGGGCGATTGAATGTTAGCAGAGTTGTTAGTTACCGATGTAATCGCTGATGTGCTTGATAATCTATGCTTGCGTGTATAGATAAATGCAAACAAGTTGTGTAGTTTTACACAAAGCATATGCGCATACTTTGCTTGTATATACATATACATACTTATATATATATATATATAGTAGATATACAGCATAAGTGTTTTATATTTGAAATCAATTTGATGATAATTGCTTTCCATTACGGTACAATTAATTCTTATCTTCACATATAAGTATAGGTCGCAATGCATATGTGCACTGTATCCGTATATATATATATATATAGTGTTTATCTGTTTGTTTTTGCTTTAGTTTTCAAAGGTATTATTTATCATTAATTACACTCAACAAAGTGCTGAAGAATTATAAAACAAACAGACATCAAATAATTCGTCCGTGTTGCACTTCAACAGAACAATTGCAATAAAAACAAAAGCGAACGCACAAATGAAAAGTATTTTTCACGGTTTATGTGTAGGCTTAAACTAAATGCCTTTTGAAACTGGTCATGCATGTGTAAGTGTTTAGTATAAATGACTCTTACACACCGAAGAATTTGCAGTGTAGTCTTAACTGTTAAAGAAAAATGTTATAATTGTGCGTTTAACGAACGGATCGCTCTTAGTACGAGAGTACGAGATATTGGGCTGATTATTATAAAATTGCCAGACAGGATATTGGAAATAAAATAAACGAATATGGTCAGGGTTGGATCGAACTTTGCGTTTCGTATCGATCGATACTTCATGCTTGTGGCCAAGTATTGCTTACTCAAAATTTTCTCTGTTAGGTTTCTTTCAAGGTTTTTCATTGCGCTTACAGGCGATTACGTCACAATTTAAGTTTCTTGTCTTCTCAAACCTAACCACTTTTAGCATTCGGAGAACGTCGAAGAGACTGATTGATTGGCCGACAGTTGGGCAGACAAGCAGTTTAGATTTAGTTGAAATCTCATCCTGATTAAGTGTTTCAACTCAGTATGAGTTATCTGAGAGTTATCTCCCATTATTATAGTCCATAATAAAGCTCTTGAGCATATTTAGCGATTTTTTTGGAATTTTTTTTAAAAGTGAATTGAATGATTTGATGATTATAAGGGCTTGGGGAAAGTTTTTTTCCATATCATGGTGACTTTCAATCAATATTCCGAACACTTTCATATAGCCAGTGATTCCACACAAAAGTGACTGAGAGATAAAATGAATTTTTCCTTCGTTTAATTCAATCAAATGAAAGTTTATTTAATAAAAATTTCTTAATATACACCTAATTCTTTTTTTACACGATAGATACGTTGCCAAAAAATTCGTGTAAAAAGAGAATTAAGTGTAAACAATATTAAAAAGTTCTTGTTAGAGTTCGCTTAATTTATTTCGTGCTTACACATATTAAAAATCGTGCTAAAACAAAATAATTCGTGTAAAAAAAGAGTTTTTTTCTTTTGAACTCGTGTTAAATCAAATTCGTGTAAAAAGAGAATTGGGTGTAATTGATTTTTGCTTTAATTAAGTCTGATTTATGCTTAAGTAACTGAAAATTGGAAAAATTGTTAAGAAGAATTTTCCAAACAATGACTGTTGAATTGAACATCATTTAAATCATACTTGATCTCCAATTAAATAGTTACATAGCTATCGCTGTAGGTAGGCGGGATAAAAGTACAATTACTTAGTTACCTTTGTAATTAGTGCAGTTGGATGAAATTAAATATTAATTAGATCCTAGGGGAGTTAAATACATAGCGTGCTTGGAACGTAACAAATTTCTTTGAAGTCTTTTCTTACGAATTATTCAGCAAATTATTTAATAAATATTTACATTTTTATTAACCTAACATCCATTTATTTAATTGCCTTTCATATCGGCCTGTATGTGTATTGTGCGCCACATATATATCAAATTATTAAATTGTGTTTGGTTGGCTTCTTTTCCTTTTCGCTTCTTTTCTTCTGTTTTTTTTTTCTCTCTGCTTTGTAATTTCTTTTTCACTCTTCTACTGTTTTTGTGTGTGACTGGTTGACGATTGAACATGTTCGCACAATTGTTTTAATTATTATTAAATGTGTGTTGTTTTTCATTCGAGAAATATAATTTTCTTCAGGAGTTAATTCCCATAATAGCAACACCAATAACATTACAACAATAATGCAATATATAGCTGATTAGTTAGGTTTGCGCTTCTACTGTTTTATATATAAAATTAAAACAGCTCCTTAATTAGCAACAACAACTCTATCCATTTGATTTATGGTTGAAGTGCTAAAATTATTGTTTGAGTATGTGTTTGTAAGCGTGTGCTTTTACTGGTTTTTCTTAATATATTTCAAACAATGTTGCTATCGTTGTTGTTGTTGTTGTTGTTGTTGTTGTTGTTGTTGTTGTTGTTGTTATCATTTTCAAGTACTCTCACTTCTCTAACTGAGTATTACTAAGTGCGTGCATATTCACTAAGTACGTAACTTAAATGAAACAGAGCACTAGACAAACAAACAAATAATTAAGCCGTTGGTCAGTTAGTCAACCACATTTAACATGCTATTGATCAGATTTTAGCTGACGATGGTCGGTATTTGTTAAAGAGAACTTTTCTACTACATAGCGATCACCATTTTAAAACCACACTACTCTTGCACACAAATTGGAATAAATAAGGGGATCGATTAAATTCAAATCAATTTATTTTCAAATCATTTTTAATTTAGTTTCAATTTAATTTGAATTCACTTCCAATTTCAAATTCAATTTCCCCTTTTAGCGTCCAGTTCTATACGAATTGAATTAAATCTCAGATATCTGGGGCAAACAACGCGCTTCTGATGACAATGATTAAAAAGTAAAAATAAATAATAATAAAAAACTGGCCTAATCTTGTGTGTGCACAGATGTGTATATGGAAGATATAAAAAAAAAATATCATGTATACGGCACGGCCAACTTGTGCTTGCCTATGGACAAGGAATGCATTTTTATTTTGTTTTTTAAGCTAAAGGTTATTTTTCAGCTCAATTTTTTTTTGAGATTTCCCGAGAAACATATATATATATACATATATATACAAATATATATATATATACATAGAGGAAAGAAAAAGTAAAATGTGTATATCTTAAGTGTTAAGCGTCCAAAATTTCTTCTGTACTTAAGGTAATTCTTCAGTTTATTTGTTTCTAAATAAATGCATTTAATAATTATTGTTATTGTTTACAAATTTGTACAAATGTGCAGTTCTAACGGCTACCTCCTTCCTCTACCCACCAATGAACAATACAATTATTAGGTCAAAACATATGCAATACTCAGAAGGAAACTTCAAAGACCAGTTTGACGAACTATGTGGAAAAACGAGAAAAACGTCTATGCCCACCCAATATTCAGCTATAGCCGAAATATTTTCTTTTTCTTTTTCCTTTCAAATCTTTGTTCCGTCATTGAGTCAATTAACACTTTGATTGAGTTGATGTCAATTTCATTGATTGCAACAAACAGTTTACGATTACGCAAGTTTCTGGGTTGCTTTCTTGCTATTATATGCGTAATCATAAGCTTTTTCATTGACAATTGGGGAGAATGTATTGCTTGAAAGTGTCCACTTAGTTTTTATGGAAACCTTCAGGAACATTTTCAACAAAGTTTATCAAAACCGACTAATCGGATTTGATGTATAAAATGTAAATTTTGCAATATTCTGGTCAACTTGAAGCTTTTGTACCTCGTATTGTTTCCCCCTCAATACCGCTTGATTGGTTAATAAAGGTTCTTTCAAACATATACAGTGGACAGCTATGTCTTGCAACTTTTCGATCACATAATGAGTGAAATAAGAAATATGTATGTCTTAAATAATACAAGACACAATGTCTCCATTTGAATGAAGCAAGCGACATCTAGAGCTTGCTTTAGCACTATAGGACTTTAGTGGAAATGTGGGATTGTCATACAAGAGCCAATTGCTGGAAATGACTGCTTACATTGTGTAAGTCATTTGCGATGCATAAACGAATTAAAATCATGTACTGCAACTAAATGCAACTTAAATATCTTACTGGCGTTTGGATATGTTCCACGGAAAGCGTACATAAATGCTGTGCCTTAGATTATAAAAAAAAAAAAGAAAGAAGGAAAACAAAGGAAACAATTCCGTCCTGATGATAGGAGAGGTTTTAGAGTCAAGATTAGAAAATATAAGAAAAGAATGAAATAAAAGCCTGAAAAGCGTTAAATGCATAAAAGATGGTAAAAGCGCTTACTACACACATTACGCGGGCATTAAACATTTCGTAGGGGATAATTAATTGGGCATATTGAATAGCTTTCGGGAGACATAAAGACGCAATTGGGAAAACACTAAGAATATCACTGAAAAAAGTCTATAAAAAATTTCTCTCTCTCCTCTTCACAGCAAGAATTCATTTGTTATGAACAACTTTTTTCCCTTAAGGAAGATCCGACAGTTTCCTTGTAACACTTTTCCGCTGTTATGGTTATTGGAATATCGTCCGAACGCATAAAACTTACAACGTTGTACTGTTTTTATGCCTTCCAACCGTGTCTGTTCGAAGTATTTTTGGCTTTCTTGGACCTCTCGTTACTGGCCGATTCAAGATACTGTTCTCGGTTTCGGTTGCGTCAGAATCAGAATTAGCGTTCTCAAAATGTATGCCCACACATATGCTTGGGCTTTTTTAGACACAATAAAATGTGCACTTGAGCTCACAATGAACTGTTCAGTAACTTTGTCTAAAAATCCATATGCTTTTAATGAGCTAGAATAACCAACGGTAATGTATTCCTTGCCTGGTAGTTTAAATATATTTCGCTGACCTTCATCTAAAACAGAGCCAAATGTTTTTAACTGTGCTACTGTAAGCTATCTGCAGCATCGCATTTCATCAGATAGTTGTTTTAGTGCTCTATTTGATGTCCTAATCCACAAATATGCAGCCGTGCATCTATGCCTGCACTTTTTGGCATCTCAACTAGCGTACGATTGAAACGTTCTGTGATGTCATTCTGTTGCAAAACTCCATTTCGCTTCATAGTGCGTACCGTTGTCACTTCTGAGAAACTTAAATTTTCTTCTTGTTCTACGCCCGTCTTTTTTTCCTGGATTGTGCTGAATAGTGCCCTTTCGGACTGCAGCTATAATATAATGCTTCCGAGCGCTGATTACCACTTTTACTGCTAATAATTGTGCTAGCTATTCCTGTATCTTGTGCTAAGCATCCCCGCCTTTTGTTTTCGTAACTCTTTTCTTGAAGAATGCACACTTAGCTCATCTGGCCTCGGTGTGCATGTGTTGCGACGTTCTCCATCCTCAATAAACTTAATCTTTCGGCGTTGAAATCAGGCGTATAACCACCTGATTCTAATGCAATTACTAGTCCTTCAAACTACTTCGGGAGGCCAGGGAAAAGCAAAATCTGGAGTAACTTGGAGTTTCACTCCTACTTCCGCTAATAAATCTGCATATTTTCTTCTTATGTCATTTTGAAACTCAACAATTATTCCCTTACCGGCCCTTTGGTCTATGGGGGTTATTGACGTTCCTTTACGTGAACTAGTCGTCTGTGGGATAACACTAAGAACACTATTGCCTTTCGTACTGCAAAGCCTGTATTCATCCACGTTTTCTGCATTTGGCTTGGTTAACTAACTCGAGTCGATTTCCCATAAATCTTAATGGACCAGCACGTTTCTCATTTGAAGTCCCCATTAATGGTGGTTCGTCTCACCCAGCTTTTCCATTTGCGAACTCATCTTTTATTGGCTCTTACACCACTTCACTTAAAATACAATTAGAATCATATTTTACTCTTGATACACGCAACGCTATAATATTCTTTCAGGAATCGGCAACTGGTCTCTTAACAAGAATTTCAAAGATATTTCAAAGTGAAAGATAGAAGCGAACTACTATGACATATAAAACATTATAGATCGACGCAATTCTTTTACAGATTCCAGCGTATTTTCGTTTGTTGATTTACTGAGTCACAGAAGAAGAAGAAGAAAAAGTAATTCTTTTCATATTTGTTTTCTTGTCGAAGAAGTCGCATAACTGTTATTGAAAACTTCCTTATGATGGTAGAAGTGCAAGAGGACATCAGTTGAACTAAAATGTTAGAGAACAAACTGCCCGACAATTGGATACATCGGATGCGTTCTTGTAAGAGGTGGCATGGTGACCATTTCAATAATGTTGTACTTACAACTTAACCATGTCAAATATGATCACATTCCAAAAAAAAAAAAAACAAAAAATCTTTGCCTTTTCTTCCCTTGTTTTTTTTCAAGATCTTTTTTCACTCTTACGAAGAAATTGTTCAAATTTATCACATAATTGATTGTAATGTAAACTAATCTCGATCTTAATTTACTTGTTTGCGAACAGAACAACAAATAAGCAAACAGATGAGCATAACTAAAGTTATTTCTCTAATAACGATTCATTACGATCTTTGTAGACTTTATGGAGACTGCAACAAATTAACTTATTATAGGAATAAAACATATATAGAGAAAACCACAGCCCCAAATACGTTAAAGTAAATGCTTTCAAGTATTCACACAAAAGTAATTTGCAAACGATTTCTAAACATTGCTATCAGACCTTTTTGAATATCGTAAATAATTTCTATGGGTTTGAATATCTACCTCTTTAATTCACAAAGGTGTGAATTATAGTTTGAAAAAAAAAAAAATTTTTTTTAGTTTTTTTTTCTTTTCATTTTGTTCAATAATTAACACGAAACTTTTAGTTCGTAGTTTAGAGTTCATTCCGTTCAGTTTTCCTAGAAAAAAAAAGACTTTTAAAACTTTAAGACTGTGTTAGAGAGCAAAAAAAAAAAAAATAAAAAAAACAAAACGATTTTTATTAAAAATGAACGTAAATCATTAGTCAACATATTGCATTGTAAATTTTATATGACAACAATAGCTACACAACCAACAATAATGGGCAATAACCGCGCAAGAGAAACAATTATAGCAAAATTTTTGAAAATTATCCGAAATACTATATAAAAGATATTTCGAGACAAACTCTTTATAACCATCTCACTAAAAGCTATGTTCGGTGAACAGAGTTAAAGAGAAAAAAAAAGAAGGTTTTTTTTAAGGTATTGTGTTAAAAAAAAATTAACACAATCATAAACATTTATTATAACAATTATTGTTGCTATTGCTATTGCTATTGCTGTTGCTGTTGCTGTTGCTATTGTCGCTGTTGTTGTAATACATAATACATTTTGTATTGTTTGTTATTTCTATATTTTATTTGCCATGTTCTCTGATCAATTTACCTTATGTTCGATTAATCTTTTTTGATTTATATGAGCCCAGCACAACGCGAAACACAACAAACAAACACAAACATAACATACAAATGCTAACTTAGCATAAGCACTCAGCCAGTTATCGCCGAAGCTTTAACTTTATAGATGAATCTATACGAGTACATATATATATATATGTATAAGTGAGTCTATTATGTCGCAGAAGTTTTTAAAATTTTGCGTTTTTTTGTTGTTGTTTTTTTGCTCCGCTATTGATATCTGCAGCGAGGCCTTTAAGAGCTAAGAAATATAAATACATTAGTTTATATGTGTGCGTGTGTGAGTATGTCTACGTATGTGTGTGTGTGTGTGTGTGTGTGCGTCTGTGTTCATAGGCTTAAGCAGTCTTTCTGCTTTCATTCCTGCTGCCTGTTCCCCATTGTCTCGATAGAAGCGGTATTTAATTGCCAACAACATATATACGTTGAGACAGCACAACATAACATACATACGTAAGTACATGTTTATGCCTTGCAAGCCATTGTTTATTGTCATTGTCTATAATGTCACATGTGCAACAAAATGCTGTTGCCGTTCCTGTTGTCGCTGCTTGTAGCGTTTTTCTATCCTACCTACCAACACTATGACTGCCTTCACGTAACATACACATTTATATATAAATATATATCCATATACATATATGTTTAGCCTCAAAATATGAATATAAAGTCATAAATATGATTTTGAAAAGCATTTATTGGGCCAGCTGTCAATACGTTATTAAAGATCTACTGCGGTTAGATATATGTTTTTATCGTTATATTGAAATTATAAAAGTGAAGTAGATGATGGTTATAGCTAAAGTTAACTTAAGATTAAAATGATAATAAGGATGTTCTGAAATAAACACAAGCGCAGCAGTAATGATCTTTGGCAACAATTGAGAAAAAAAAAACAGAAAAAACAAAAAAACACCGAAGAATGTGTATACGAAGTGTTTATTACGCATACATGCGATGATTCAGACCTTATAATTTATTGGCCTATAAGTGATCTTTTTTTTTTTTTGGTATTTAAGAAGCTCTTAGGTCTAATGAAATTTATACTTTCAGAGTCGTTCACTAACTAATCTTTAGTTTCTCTACTTTGTTCTCGAAGTAAAAGCTAAGTGATTGTCTTTTTTTATTGATTGTTTCGCAGCAACGTTTTCAGTTGGAATTTTAATAAGTTGTAATGTTGTTGTAATGTTGTTTTCCAAAGAACCTTTTGCTCTTTACACTCTTTACACAAACAAATAGTAGAAAATTTAGACAAACCACTATCCGAAATGCCAAATTGTAAGACAATCATCAGAGCCTTTCATAATTTATTCGGCTAAAGATGAACTTTTAAACCTGATTGCAATGACAATCAATTAAATAAACATTTCTAGCCTGTAAACAACTTGTATATGAATGGGTATATGGTTACTATGGTAATATATTGGCATGCAGTGAAGATGGAGAAGCGACATTTCAGCCGATATAACCGATCGTTAGTCATAATAGTCACAGTGTTTTCCTGTCATAGCAAGTAATTGTGTCAAATTTTTTATATTGGAGCAACAGTTGAGACTCCCTACTACCAATTGTTATAAACTTAAATTGTTAATGCTGGTGACTGCCGTTTGACTTACTCTCCTCAGCTAAGCAAGTTTCTTTTTAACGCATCAGAGTGGAATATGCCGCCTAATATTTTGGCCATCTCCCTATCACATGTTCAGCGATCATGCTGAAATTTTGCACAAATCCAATATAATCCAGTCAATATGCTGGCAAATTTAAAATGGTTGTTACCACGAATTTCTCTTAACAGTCCTTTCGATATGGGTATTAAATAAGAAGGTTTGGAGGTTTGCGTAACCCCACATTCAATAAACTAAAAATTAACGAAAATATTGCATAAAAAAAATAAACAATTTTTGATTTTAACAAATTAAGAAATGGAAAATAATTTTTCCCGGACTCTTTTTCCAGAAAACATCGGGCTTCGTACTCATTAAAATCTTAAGGGTCTTAGGTTTTTATACAAAATGACTTGAAAGTGACTCTGGACAAAAAATCGCATTCCATTTCTTTGGAAAGGTTTTGTCCATGTCCTTTTACCCATAGTCAGGAAATGACCATGGCAGGCCCAATACATTTTGGGTAAAGGAAGCGGTCACGTAACGTACAGATTACATATCTACTTAGTTTCCCAAACATGCAATCAAGCAATTAATGCCCGGAAGACACGTAAAACACACTTGATTCAATCGATCGGTTCAATCGAATGATGAAATATAAATCGTTCGTGATCATAATAATTTAGCAGATAGATTAATTTCGGAATATCCTAAAACCAGGTACAGACAAACAATATAATGTATTTGGCATGAATTTGCTCCTTTTCACCATAACTTCACTTTTTTTGCATGACATGGCAGATATCACTTTTTTTTCACACACATGTTCACGGTAAAAAACCGGCTTTAATCGGTCTCTTCTCCTGGTCATAAATAAAAAATAAGAAAAAAAAAATATTTCCTTAAGCTTCGCCATCAAGAAAACATTCCTTTGTCCAAAAATCAACAATTTTGATACTGGATGGACTACGGGATGTCCTAAGTCGAACAAGGCTGAACAGATTGCGTCAACACTTTAAAAAAATGTAATAAAAAAGAATTTAATAAAGTAGAAAAAAGCACACAATACTTTTTCTCCAAACTATAACAATTTCCCTTTCATTTCCAAAAAAGAAATGAAAATATTTTTCCAAATTCTTTTGAAATTGAAACGAAGATAAAACAATTAAACAAACAGATAAAAGGTCATAAATAACCAAAAAAAAAAAAAGTCAACTGTGACAAAAAATAATAAGAAAGCCGCAAAAGTACGTTTCTAATCATAACACACACAGTAGGCTGTAGAGTGGAAGAAAGGAAACAAAAAATCATACAAATTATCTACACAAACGGTAACTTCAAAGGCCGACCGTTGGGACAATATTTTGTCAGGTCACACAAATTGCCTTTTTTGCGTTTATTGACAACGACGAACAATTGTGGCATACATCCTCCAGGATAAAAACATGCTGCCAGAACATATAAGCATTTGTGAAAGATTATAAAATAGCATCTACACTACTATTCTATATATATATATGTATATATATATATGTATATATATATATGTATCACAGAACTGGGTTTCTCTTTTTATATAAAATACAATGTTTTTTTTGTTGATTGTCTGTGCCAGTTAATCCTGAGATATAGGAGTCAGGCAAACAATCATTTTGAATTTTATTACAGGCATATAAAAATAGTTTTATTTATTTAATGAATGCTCAAGCGTGAGAAGAGTTTTATGAAAATGAAGAGAACGTGATTTTTGCATGACTTTATTACTTATATAAAAAGACCACCCGCACACATTTTACTCGTCGTCTATAGATAATGATTCTTACCGCTTTCATCATCATAACATACCTAATCAAATCATTTAAATTTTATTCTTTTATGAGTGCAGCAGTTTTTTTTGCATGTTTGTTGTTGTTGTTATCGTTGTTAATGAAAACCGCATAAGTATGATTTTAAATCCTTTCGCTTTAGTCTCGAAATGAACACATTGATGGCATTGTATGTGTATATATATGAGATCTATTCTTTATAAACTTCCAATGGCCAATAAACCAATTTTTGACAGAGAGAGACAGAGAGAGAGAGAGAGCACATGAATGCTTTTCAATAATCAAAGTGGTATATGAAGTATTAAGTAAATATTGCATACAATGCTTCCTTAAAGACACAATCATTTATAACATCCATTAGCTAAAATCTCTTTATTAGGGGGAATAAAATCTTTTAGAATATAAAACAAATTCGAAAGTCTTTGATCGAATCTTGGATACCCAACATCTCAACCAAATAAACCAAGCAAAACCTATACAACGGCCCTTATATGTATTTTTCTTATATTTCAAATTAATAAAACCAGCCTATTGGTGGCCTAGGTAGCAGAGTCAGTCCCTGCAGTTATTGAACGATACAGTATGACACTTTATAAGATTTTTATTTGATTTACTTTTGTGTCAGAGTGGATTTTGCCAATCAATGTTATGAATAAATTTGCTATAGTTTTTGCAAATAATTTTAGAAAATTTTAAATAATTTGGATTATAGGGGAATTAAGTGGGTCCCTTTCAAATTAACTGCGTGTATTTGCTTTAGCATATTAACGAGAATATTCCTTTTTTTATAAACCTCAACGAAGAATGATTGTTTCAATATCCAGAAGGCAACATTAAAGACTTCTTAAAGTTTATGTACTCTTGATTTAAGTGTGTCCATCTGTCTGTCTGACTGTTCATGTAGCGTCGGCGATAGAAAGGCAGATATCGGCCACAGACAAACATTGGAGGTTCTTGCACGCAGGTTGGTATTGGAAGTGGGCCAAATCGGACAAAGGACCTGTGGGGAGGCATATGACGTAACGTAAAGTGAGAATACCTGTATTTACAAAAGTAAAAAAATTGTATACTGGATGGTAATGCGTAATTACTCGTAAGCTGCAATAATAAATATTTGCATTTTCTATTTGAATGTTGCATAAAAGTGGTTGGCATAACAGATCCGACTAAAGCGGAATATAGTTTTCTTATTGCATAGGATAACGTTATTTGTTTTTTTTGTTTTATTTTATATACACAAAATATTTGCTAATGAAGAGCCAATCCAAACTAATGTTTCAAGGAAAAATGGCTTAAATGGATTACACAAAGTAGCGAAAAAGTATACCTACAGAGAGTAAGGCTATACAAGTACAATACAATGATATCAACTTAACTTAATGCAGTATCAGATATTTAATAATGTTGATTAACTTTACAGGACTTTATCATTAAATCATTCATTTATTATTAAGCGCTTCCTTAAGTGCTTCATTAAAAGCGCTTCCTTAATGAGAGCCGTTTACACTACGATGAACGATTGAATATAAGATAAAATGTTTCAGTAGAAACAGAACTAGAACACAATAGTTGATGTCGTGAGTATCCCAGATTCAACTTCTGATAAATTGAACTATACAGAGAAAGGGAAACTGAATTGCGTAAGTTAAGCAACAACGATTCCCTATAATCACGCGAATCGTCTATCGAAAATTAATAACAGACTTCACTAAATCGTTTACGTAATACGCGGAAAGGAAAAGAGGATTTATAATCAGTCCTATATTGGGACATGCTGAGAGAAAACAAATTTCTTGACCTTATTCCAAGGATCAAACTTCTATATTCACGACTAGATAAATTGGACAGAAGAGACCGATATTCGCATAAAGGTAAGGACTCATCCTAAATCACGTAAGCCAAACATCAGAAATTGTTTTGGAACTGCTTCAATTATATCGACAAAGTAATTGTAACTGGCAGGCCAAATAGGAGATACATATTCGACTAATGGACTCACTAATAATTTATAGAGACCCTTTGTTACAGACGGATCGTCGAAATCTTTCGATCGCCTTTTAATAAAACCAAGTGACGATCTAGCCTTACACTCCACTGACTTCACGTGAAGACTAAACGTCAATGTGCCATAGAAACCCATAGCCAGATGCCCCAACCCAAGCGCCCACTGTTGAACGTGTAAGTGAAAGACATTTTACTGAAAGACATACATTTACATCTTTTATGTTCAATGACATTCCATTTTCCATCATTCAACCAGTAAACAGCAATCAAATTCGAGGTGAATGATCTACCGATATATGCTCAGAAAGATACTATTGACTTAAAAGACTTAGTGTACGATCGATAAGATTTAAATGGAACCATTTTACCAGACACGATGTAAAATCAATTTTTATTAAATCAAAAATTAGTAGATCATGACTAATTATATCAAATGCATTACTAAGGTCCGCATGAATAACATTTGTCTGGACGTCATTTTTAAACAGTAACAGTAAAATTGCCGTTCACGAAACCATGCTAGTGTGGCATGACTACTGATTTGATAGGATTCCCTGATCCACCTGTTGCAGGTTTTTCTCAAAATTTTCGGTATAAAGGAGAGTTTCGCAATAATTTTATAGTTTGCAATAGATCGCCTACTGCCGGATTTAAGTAACGGTAAGATATAACTACACTTTCGGATATCAGGAAAAACTCCACTGGATAGAGGAAAATTAAACATATCGCTAACTAGTTTAACCAAGCCAGTCGCTTAATTGACAAGAATACGTTTAAAAGAGTTTAGGATCTTAGTCACGTATCAGCGGTGGATCGAAGGGTTTGCAATAACCTTAATATATAACATGTGGCACAATTTTTTATTTAATAGCATAAAACCGTCGACGTCAAGGGCTTTCTTATTATTATGGCCTGAAGCTATTGTTTTAATGCCCTTAGAATTGGTAAACACGACCTAAGGTATGAGACAAACCAGAGTTCGCTGTCGATATTCAAAGAGAAAGTCAGCTAAAGCTATACAATCCCACTAATAACTATTAAGTCATTCAGAGAAGATCGTTTGTTGTGAAAAAATTCTTGATAGCTGTTTCTCATCGAACTGATTAGAATTTTAACCAGCACTGGGAAAACGAAATAAATCGTTTGATGAGAGTTTTCAAGGCCACATATTATTTCTAAAATACTACTTTATTAGTAGTTTACATTAACATTGAATTTCTGTTTGTTGCTTCCGCCCTGCCCTTCCATATCATATCATTTTCCATTGTGATGAATCAAGTAAAGTAATGTCATTTTAACACTGGACTGAAATTTTACGATCGGACATCAGTTATTCCTTTCGTTCGGTTCACAGTGTGCAAAATATCAATCGGTGGATAACAATTCATTTTAAGTAAGGTTTAATGAATTATATTGAGAAAAGTTCATAAAGGAAACTTTGTCGTTTACGCTTGTAAGACTTCCTTCACTCGAACACCATTTTATTGATATTAGATATCTTTCTTTGTTATGGAAAGATGAATTGAGTTTTTCTACTGGAAACGAATCGGTTATGCTAGACACCCTAGTATGTGTGATATCCTAACATGTAGAGCCTTTCTTCCTGCACTATTTTGCATTCGTTTAGTGAATACTTTACTATTATTATTAAAATATTCCTAGAGGGTCCTCAATATCCCCGGCATTTTCCAATCTGTTGGAAAACCTGACATACCTACAAGAAAAACAATTTCAAACTTTCACATTTTCCTTTATATTTGTATACTTGGGATGGGATTATTTCAAACTTTAAAGCAAACATGACTTTATTTTAATTTAGTTACCGCTTTGAAGTAGACCAGAGATAAGCCACGTATTTAACTAATCTTACTCCGGCCACCTTTTAACAAAAAAGTTTTCGTGATGAAACAGAGAACTGCCGGAAACTAAGTGTTTACGAATTTGTCTCACAATATGTAAGCAAATCACTATTGCTTGACTATTGCTCCATTTAATTACAAGTCTACGCATTCTTTCAAGACGTTGTGTTTCTCTGTCTGGCGATAAGCAATTTTTAAGAATTTTTTAAAACAATCTATACTGTCGCCTAGCCTTTTAAATGGATGAGCTAGCAGGTCCATGTAAAATAAATTTGAAAACTGAAAATAAAAGAAAAAAGCCTTTGAAGGAAAGAAACCAAACACTGTATTTTAAGACTTTGTCCAATGTCCTATATGCTTTACAGCATCAAACCTGTAACAAGCTTCTTCCGTCTTTTCTCAAATTCTTCTTATATTGGGCGAACTAATGAAAGATTGGCCCTTGAGCAACTTATCGGCAGCATTCAACAAATGAAATGAATTCGTTCTTTTCCGTCTGTATAAATACGTACATATATAATACATCCATATATACACATACCTACTTATATATATATATATATATATATGACTTAATTTCTATGTATGTATACATATACACACACACATATACATATATATATATAAATTTATATATATATATACACATACATATATAAATTTATATATGTACATTTATATATTTTTATAAAGTTTTATTATTTAGTCTAGCGTCGTCTAACCTTTTAAGTGGCTCAGCTAGTAAGTCCATGCGAAGTAAATTTAAAAACTGAAAATATAGAAAAAAGGTCTTGAAGCAAAGACTTTGTGCAATGCCCTACACACATTATCGAATCAACTCTGTAACGAATGCCTTCCGTCTTTTCTCATATAGTATTCTATTCATATATTGCGCGAAATAATAAATGATTGGCCCTTGAGCAACAAATGAAATTAATTCATTGTGTTATATATACTTATATACTTACATACTTACATATATACATATGTAGACATACTTACTTATATATATACACATATATGTATGCAAATGTATGTACATATATATACGTATATATATACATATATATATATACATACATAAATATATTTTTGTATATATTTATATATTTTAATTTTTTATTTATATTCGCATTTTTGTATAAAAATATCTTCAACAGGAGAACTTTAAGAAACGAAATTATTTCCCATATAAATAAATAGGTTTAAGTAAAAATGATTCTTTCAATTTATTTGATAGAAATTGATAACGAAAAATTAATTAACTTAGGAATTATTGCGTAATAAAACATAGACACGAACAGCGATTTGTGGTGCTCTGCTAGTGCAAGAATTTGAAGGATTTGAAGGGGAAGGAAGCAACAAATTAATAAAGGTAAACAGAGTAATTTATATTCAAGCATATCAAGCGATGTGCGGTGGTGTGAACGTGTATGTGTATGTACTCGTAAAATACCGCATAATTTGATTACCGCACTTTATTATGTTTGTAAATTTTATTTTGAAAACAAACAGACAACACAACACAACACAGCACAACCACCCATTAAATCTTATCTAATAGAAACTTACTTCTCCGCTCGCTGAAAGCTCTTCCTTCCCAAAAGACAGAAATTGTATTTTGTGTTGTGTGTCATGTCTGTCTTACGTACACACGTTTGCATCCCCGCAATATGCGCTGATGTTAAATAATTTTGAAAGTTTATTTAGTATAATCACTGTGTGTACACAGTTGAATGATAATAAATTGCTTATGTTGACAGCGTAACACCCATTCAGACATGTATATTCATCCCAAACTCCCACACATAATTTCCATTGTTGTAAACGGTAAATTTCTAGATTGTTAACAGTTCACGACCATCTGATAATTTCTAAAGCAATTTGTTGCACGTTTCTTCCCTCGTACACAATCATAACGCACTTGACATCCATTTATATGAGCACCGTCGTAGTTAATATTATATATGTGTGTAGCATCATCGCTCCCCAGAATGAGAATGGTTCCCCTTAGCCTATGTAGGTAATAAAATGATTTCCGCTTAACGCCATAACTCTGAATGCGTTAACTCAATTTTCGATTCAATTCAATTGCCTTTCTTTACGGATTTATTTCTTCTTGCAAACTTTCCTCTATAGGAATTCAGTTCTTCTTCTCCTTCTTCGTTTCGTTTCCGTACATATTTACTTTGAGTTCATTTAATTGAAAGTGAAGCAAGTGAGAAGCAAAATGGTATTAAAATGCGTGCATGCGTTAAATAATCGTTGTTGGCCACACCCTTATTTGTGTTTCATCTTAACAAATTGTCTTGTCGCACAACACAAATTTTCTGTTAACCTTATTCCTATCTATGTATTTATCGTTCACTATCGGGTGGTATGCACTCAAGTTTCCTATTTCATCCCTTATATATGAAGCGTGGTTGATGGCTGTTACCGAGTTTTTTTTTTGTTTTGTTAATCCCTAACGTCTGCTTTATGTTCATGTTTTCACATAATTTTTTTTTTTTTGGCGTGATATAGAGAAAGACGGAGAAGTGGATTTAGTTTGATAGTATTATTTATGCCGGCATTTTCTTTTTTTTTTTTTTTGCAGGGTGTTGTTCCGTCGTGTATCATTAGGTTAAGAGAATGCTTTTAAATTTATTGCTTTTCTTAAATAATTTCCTTTAACAATATTATTTATCTTAGTCGTAATACTCGACAATCAATTAATGTAAACAGATTCGTAACGAAAGCTCTACGGAAGTCTTGCTTTGCTCCCTTTTATATTTGCCGTATGACGGTTAGTTTACAGTTACGCTTCTTAAAAGTTCACTTAAGGGTTCATAGGAAATAGTTCCAATAATTGATTTTGAAATTATCTTAAAAATGAAAACTGTTTTAAAAAAGAAGAAGAAATGCACCAGCATCGTAGCAATTAATTACATTTAGAGGTATAACTGCGGAAGCTTGTAAATGAATATAACTGCGAGATGCACTCAATCCATTTTCAGCTTTGAACAGGAATACCAACGTAAAGGTTTTATTTAGATTTTATGCGAATGACGAGTTTCATGAAATGGACGTATCGAAAGAGCGATGGATGCAACTAGGTTATCTCTTAACCTAACTTTGGTTAAATGTTATTGCTGACAAGCATTGAAGGATGGAAGGCGATGGTTAAAAGCATTGATCGGGGAACAGATAATATGCTCATATGCTTCCATCGTGGAGATAACCTCGGCCGTCCAGTTAACCGTAGATTTCCAATCCATCGCTAATATTTTCATTTGGCATTCTGCATAACTTTAAAGCTTCGACTTATGGAAGAGTGTGAAACCTTCGACAAATTTTTACAAAAGTCAACATTTTTTAACGAAAGAATAGTTATCTGCCATTCTCATCTAGGATAGGGTTTATTTTTTTCCTCCTTCAGCTGCACCTGGTCGTTCAGACGGTCATCTTATCTTTGACTAGAAGGAAAGGGATTAATTCTATTTTTCACAGCCAAATTCGCCGTTAAGCTGTATTGTTATCATGTATTGCGGCAGCAGATCTAGCAAGACTTGCACCTGCACCTGCGCTTTCTTCCCATCCGCCATTGTCCGTTTTGCAATATGTAGAACTCTTCGAACTGGCTTCAAAGGAGTTCTGTCTAGGTTGCTTACACCTAGAGATCGCAGCAGTTTTATAGTGAAGAAATAACAAGAGTTGTACAAGAAAAATGACAAAAGCTTGTCGACCCAAATGGCATGTATTTGCTTCGGTAAAGTTAATACTGAACCTTACAAAAATATGTTTAAAATTTATTAAAAAAGATTATGAAATTTTTGCCTTACGTAAAACAGTGTCAGTGATATTGCAATTTTAACATAACCTAACAAATGCATTTTAACATAACCTAACAAATGCGCCATATTCCGTTTTGTTTTTATTCCAACAGTGCCAGTTGCTGTGTAAAATGCGTATTGGTCCTGTATTATGTAACACTATGTTTTCCTCAACAATGCACGGACTATACAATACACTGATATGCAATTTAATGTCAACCTTTAGAGTGAAAAAGGGTTGACTTGATTGATTGAATACATTTTTTAATAAATATATTGGTTTTGTTGTGAAAAAGTCGTTGCAAATCGTTGCAAAATACAGTGATCCCACCAAATGTAGTTCACTTTCTTGCACCTCTCTGGCAGTGGATAAATTGATCGTGAAAAAAAACAAAAGCTTTAGAAATATCCACCGAATAACTCACATCATCATAATAATAAGAGAACCGCTTCAAGCCGTGAATATTCAATCAACCTGAGAAGGAGCAATGTACAATCAATACAAAAGCTTTGGTAGCACAAGCTTACTGTGTATGGTAGTTGCGCTCGGGATTATTAGTGGTGGGAAATTTTTTCATTCATGAGGAATGAAAGGCTGCAATTTTCTATTTCAATCAAATACATTCATCATCGTCTTACTTTATCCATCTGTCAACAGCAACGGTAATGTTCCGTTGAATTAACGAGCACTTCATACAAATGGAGTTTTTTGACACATCAGCCTAACAAAAGTACGCTGCTTAGCTTAAAGTCCTTGAATCTTGATTTAGATTCGATTTTCCCTGAGCACCAAGATCTAAACAGCAAGCGTGACTAACCTTTAGATACCTAAATAATTCGAAAGCACTACGAAGGTCAAGCAGCCCAAGGATGGAGCATATGTTTCCGATTGCTGTATAAGGACCTTTCGGAGAGCCTCGCGGTGGTTGTGGTAAACCCAAAAACGCATGAACACCAAATATTTAGGGGTGGATAGGGGTCCATCATCCCAAGGGAGGATTAAAAGAGAATTCATTGGAAGATCGGTCTTATTATGAGAATCGTCCCACTGGCAGCTGTTCACGCTTAAATAAGCGGAAGTGTCGGAATCAGTCTTTGGGCATGCATCCACATAACTCCTGAACATCCTTTCTAGCCGATGTACATTCCCTAACCTAAATTGTGAAGAATGATGGCTGATGATGAATTTTTCACAATTTTTCGACTTATCAGTACATCCCAAAATCAAGGTTACTTCCCTTCATTTATTTTATCTTTCCAACTGATTAAATGCAACTTTTTCTCTTTTTAATCACCATTTAATCATATCGTGCTTCGCATCTGCGAAACAATGTTAAATACATTTTGAGTAGCGTGCATAAATGTTTGATTAGAATTGTTCATTACTTTAATGATACAATCGAACAAATCGTCATTCAATTATAGTTTATGCGCATGTATGTGTGCACATGTCTAAGACAGCGACTGTGCATTTTCATTATGGTTCAGTAGATTTAAACGCATGCCTATGATTAACTATAGATGAACGTGTGTATGTATAGAGACTTTTTATATTTTCATTTTTTCTCTTTTTTTAAGGTAATTTTTCCATACTGGAAAATCACTTGATTATGAGTTGTATGCTCAAGCACTTATTTTATGCTGATCTTTATAGCGATCAAATGATGCACATGGTCGCGATGGTTGTTTTTTTATTCCAATGTAGAAACAACTGTATAAGCCATCGTATTAAAAACATGCACGCGAGCATGCAGTCGCTCTTAAATATGATCAGCTTTAAATATTCTTTACACTCTATAAAACGTTTAACACAGTCTCTAAACGATGAACGATTTGTGCTTACAGAATAATTACAATCGCTTGAACGCATATATATAAATATACACAATACACAAAGCCAGGCTTACACTTGTGCGCAGATCGATGATAAATAAACGCATTGCTTTTAATGCTGCTGAAGAGCAAGCAAGCATTCGAGCATTGAAGTAAATTAACTGCTTGATTAAACGATTGATTGCGGTTAGTGCTTGGTCGACTCTTTCACTGAGATGCTTCAGTAGGCAGTAGGTAATGTAGCGACAACAACAACAACAACAAACTAAACAATTACACTTACAATTTTCTTTCGTCCGTTCTCAACGCTTCAACAACAAAAAAATGTGCCACAACAACAAATTGCTGTTGATGAAAATGAAAAGCTTTAATATGCAATAAGCAAGCATAAAGTAAAATTATGGAAGATTAAAAAACGAAAAAGAAAAAAAGTAAGAACAACCAGAGCATCTAGAACTGCAGTATTTAATGTATCAGACTTAAGGCTTTTTTTTTTTTTTTTTTATTCGTATTACTTATGGTAGATAATATTTTTATTTAAAAGAAAGAAAAAGCTAAAGTTTTTTTGTCCACAAATCAGGCCAGACCGCATAAGACCGAAGACCGAAGACGGAGACGGAGATGGCGAGAAGGAACAAAAAGCCGCGTCAAAACTGATAATTTTGATTTACAACACGCCAGTTATTATTTATAACTTACTTAGCTTTGTGGTCGTGAAACCTGTACATTTAACAAATGAATGCAGTGGCGAGAGTGTGCATGGAACACACAATCAAGCTAAAAATTCAACCGACTAACCAACAGTACTTGTCGACCTAGAAAGAAAAAAAGTAAAAAGCCAATGAAGCTGAGTCCTGTTTGAATAGGGCCTTTAAGCCTTTTTTGGTATGCAATCAACTGCAAATATAAATTTAAAAAATAACAACAAGAAAAGATAGCATAACGCAGCACAGCTCACCAAAGACTCATAGCCGCCGCCGTTTTCCATTGAAATTTTAGGTTTTAGTTAACATTTTTTTTTTTTATTTGTATTTTTTTTCCTTTTTTTTTTTCTTTTTGCGGCAGAAAAATGTTTTTAGACCGTTTGCTTATATTATTATTTTTTGTTGGCAGTTATTGATGGAAGCAAACACCCTTTGGCTCTTGCAGCCAAAACGAAAAGTGTTCCTTTTTTTGTTTTTCCCTATACCACGAGCTTAAATACTACTACCATCATAACCGCAATCACCACCAACACCAACACCAACACGCAAACACGCCTATTCACGTTTTGTTTATTGGTTAAACTCCTTTTTTCCATCTTCTTATTTTATATATATATATGTATATCTCTTAAGCAGTTGTTTCTTATTAACTTTAGGTTTCGTGTGGATAAAGTTAGGGAAACATAAAAAAAAAAAAAATGTAACAATAACAACCATCAATATAAGATCCAAGTAGAGTAAAACCCCTCTCCAATCGCTATCAGACATTTTATGTAAAAATTACTTTATTTTTTCGTCTACCACTCGCAATATAACATAAGAAGCAATAATAATAACAAACACATCGTGCTTATTATCTTTAAAGTTCTGGGTGTTGTTTTCATGTTTTTTTTTGTTTTGTTTTTTTTTTATTATTTATTTATTTATTTTTTTTCTTTTTTTACGAAAATTACCTGAATGATATTGAAAAACAAATATTAAATAATCAACTCGGAACAGAGCAACAACCGAAACAAAAAACTTAATTTTAGGTTTTAGTTCCAAAGGTTTTTTCAACACATTACTCGGAACGGTAAATAAATGGCCATATGTGTGCGCACAATCTACCTCTAACGTATAACAAGTGAGCAAATTATATTCGGCTGTGACCGAATCTTTTATATCCATCACTGTTATCTTAAGAAAAATTTGAAAAGGGAAAAAATCACATTTTCATACTCTATACTCTATCTAAATTATTGGTTGGGCGTGGCTAACTTTTTCTATTTTTCTGGAATAAAGGCCAAAAATTTATATTGTGTGCGTCTATGGTAGTTTATGAGTAACGAGCGAAATATACGGAAAGCAAAGGTGTTCTGATTTTGTGTTACATTGTAGGCGTGTCCTTTGACCGTTTTAGGCTATTTTCACATTCTTTCGCAAATGCGAAGGCGATGTTTTCATTTTTCCGAAAGGCATAATGTTTACCACAGCTACTATACTATAGAGTTGGGCAGACGGAGAGATGGACGGACGAGTAGATGGGCTCGTTTAGATTCGTTTCGAACTTGACGCTGGGCAAGAACACAATCAGGCAACTTTGTCGGCGGGTTTAAGCGGCAGACACTTCCATATTATTACAGGTAGGTAAAATGGTTTGCGTTGGTTATGCCCTAGTTGCCGAAAACAAGGCATCGACTTCTATGGACAGGTTTCAAGTATCGTGTAAATATTTAAACACATCAAGATGGCAACCTGGTGAGTCCTTTAGTTTTCCAGATGTGTCATGTCAACTCATGCGTCCGCTGCGTTGTCCAGATGCATGATTCAGATGGCTAGTCTATGCACTCTCAGTGGCGCAGTCAGGGCTCAAGGGTTCCTAAGAGTGCTGTTGGCATTACGAAAGAAAGAGATTGTAGAGTGGATCCAAATCCAGCTGAATCTTCATCATCTTCGAAAATTGCATCGATTTTTGCTACTCCTCCTGGAATTGTTCTAAGCGCTGGTATTCAAATGTTAGCGGTTAGGAGTTTAACGAGATCATTGGCTCGTTGTCCTGCAAGAAAGTTGTTGGGGGAGATGATGGCTTTGCCTGTAGTGGTCAATGATGGTGACGTTGGCTCCGTTATTATTAGCAAGAATTTGTCAAGTTTTCTGGCTCGGCTCAAGTGCGCGGGGGACCCGTCTAATATATTTGCTTCAGCAAGAAGTGATTAATCAGCTATGAAAGTCAGCTATGCAGTTGTGGCGTATACAGTCTTCTTCACCTAAAACCAATATACTCCCATAAGTGATATTGACGGCCGTATAGTTACTGACTACAATTTCCCAGTCATTTACAATTGGTTCTACAGAGGGTGAACTAGTTACAGTTCCTCCTCGCAAGTCAGTTTTCCTCTCTAGAGTTGGGCCCGACACGTCAGTCGAAGCAATAAAGAGGCACCTCAAAAGAGCAGCTCAAAGCTCCCAACTTTGGATCTTAATAAATGTATTGTTTTCAAGGTCAACGCAGCGCAATTGTGCAGGATTTCTGCATTTAAAATTACTGCTCCTCTAGAACAATTTGGGCGTACAATCGACAAGTCCATACGACCACACCTGAATGGTAACACACATATATCTATAAATGTTATATAGGAATACAAACACTGTGCATTTTCTATTTGTGTAAACTATGTTAAGTGTTTAGAACCCATCTACCTGAGGGTTGCACCGTTTATTTGCAAACACTACATAATTAATCATTTATTCGCATATAAATATTTATGGCGATGTATATGTAATATATTATCATTTTTCCCCTTTTTGGTGTTGGTTCGCATTGCGATTAAAGGCATTTAAAGATTATTCCTCTTTGATGTTAGCAGGATACTGGTAATCTTAAATCTTTTTTTCTTTATTTTCTTTTTCTTCTCCTTGTCGTGGTATTAGTTGCATTTGGTAATGTAAGTAAGAAGCAAGTGTAACTTAAATTAAATAAATAAATTAATAAATATACAAATTTTATGAGGTTTTTAAAGGTTGTTTCTGGCTATAGAGAAATTTCTAATAAAAAAATGGTATTCCGATATACGATAATATTTTGTAGAAGCGAAAGGTTTTCCCAAGATTTACCAAGTACAAGTGCTACAGCGTTTTCATAGGTTGAAATATATGATGAAGTTAGTGAGTAATACAAAGAAAAAACCGCATTTTTTTTTTGAAAACAAAAGATGTTTTCAATTTACGTGGTACTGTATAGGCGTACCCTTTGACCGATACGGCCCATTCCCAATACGAACTGAAAAAACTGTCAATGTTTCTGCCAAATTTCAAGTTGGTAGCTTCATTTTTGCATCCAGAAGAGTGGTTGCAATAGAAATTGCACACGCGGACAGACGGACATGCTTAAAGCGAATTTGATGGTAATGAAAAATACGTACTTTATGTGATCTCCGATGCTTCCTTCGGGCTGTCGCAAACGTTCTCACTGACTGATTGTAATATCATACCTTAGTGATAAGTAGAAAAAGCGGTAAGAGAAAGAAGATCCTTAACAAACTTAGAATAGAGTTTGCTACGCATAGAAATTATTAGTGATAATTATTAAAAAATATAAATCTAGTGAATACGAAGGATGCAGCCATGTTTTTGACTATTATATGAAGTGCAAAAGAAGAATTTTAGCGTAAATAACTTCGGGCCTCCATCTCAGCTCAAGCAAAGTGCAGTGAAATGAAAAAAATGAACTTCATCTTTGGTGTCTGCTTAAAATATTCCCGTCCATTTGCATTCAATGTAGACAACTTTCAAAACATTTTAACCCAAGAACAAACGCTATTGAAAATACATAAAATCAGACCATTTTTGCGATTGCTGTCTATATAAGAATGCACTTTAAAAAAAAATCACTATATGAAAAAAAATTTGCAACATTTGCAAAGGTCGGTGACAAATAGTAATTTGGAATATTAGAATGGGGTGGAATCCATTCTTGAATTTACTCCCATATAAACTCCCTTACAAAAGAAGTCTTTATATAGAAGCACGGTTTGATTTTTAGCATTTTATGACGTCAGTTGGTAGGAATTATTGATTTGTCATCTCAGTGCACAACAAGAGTTCATTTTTCGGACTATCCCTAGCCATGTGAGCGTTCTCACGAACAGTAAATCTTTATATGGTAACAGGGTGCAATTTTTATCGTTTTATGACTGAAACAGGTGATGAATAATAAATGGAAGAGAAAAGAAAGTTAACTCTGCTAAATTTGCATCACGTCATATACATTTTGTTTAGGCAAAGTGATTATGTATTTATTTATTTATTTATTTACTCAGCTAAAATAAATTAACAGCCGAATGCAATTCGTTATTATTAAAAGCCAATGCAATGTATATCAAGCGCAGTAAAGAAAAGAAAATAAAGTAAAAAACATGAGGAAAGTCTAAAAAGGGGAGAGTCCTTATATAGCTTTACGTGGGTTCCTATCTTGAAGACCTAACCCCGCGGGCACCCGATGGCACGCAAGTTACTCGACGCCCCTTAAAGAATAGGACAATCCCCATTAAACAGGGCTCTATTATTCCTAAGGTACCGAAATGGAGAATGGGTGTGAGCCATTTCCTCGCTTATTGGTATGCATCGAAGCCTATCTAAACATTTCTTGGTTAGTTCCCCACGAAACTTCGGGTAACCACAGCTATCACGACACTCCCCGAACGATCGTACGCAGTAGTGAAGTAAGAATGCATTGATCCCGATAGTCAGATGGGTAGCGCATCTTCGTACCAGGAGCAATTCTACTTTGGGGCAACCTGGCCCCCGCGACGCATCCATTAACTTTATCACTTATCGTTCTATTGTAGAACTTACGTCATGCTGTACAACTTTGGATGATTCCCCACTGCACGCAGCTGTAGTTACGCTTGCCTTTGGATCACGCTACATGTCCCGGAAGGCCATTCAAAAACTATTCTTTCTCGAAGAAATAATGCTTCCGAAGTTGTCATCCTACAGCACACGTTCAACTGCACTTCAAGCCTCTTAAATATCGCTGACCATCGTGAGGGGGAGGAAGAATGCTCTTTTTTCATTGGACCCTCTTCCGATACGCTTCTTAGGTATTCAACAGAAAAACCCGACGCCAGAATATATTATAGAGAGCAAACTTTAAATCTTTCTGTACCGTTGTCTGAGGAACTTTCGAAAATGAGAGATGAATAAGAGTAATAGTCCACGTTTAACAGAGACCACCAGGAAATAGCGAAGGTTTCGGTACGTCTATGATCACCCAAAGGGATCCCATAGTTCCGCTCCCGACAAAAAGAGAAAAATGAAATTCATGTATAAATAAATACGAAAAAAGAAAAAAAAATGTACACGTCCAGTACAGAGGCACATCCACGGCCGGTACAGATCCGACTTATGGGTAAACCTCATCTTCTCCATTACAAGTTTTTCATCACAAATTAACCAGCGCGTTAAACCGTGACAAGTTACAGCTTTTTATGGTCATAAAATACTGTAGGCTACAGAGAAAAACATTTTGTGGGCTTTGAGCCGTCTAGACAATTTTATCATCTGAAACGAATTTTTGCCTCAAAAATTTGATCTCTTCTCCCAGCATTTCCCAAATGAATAACTGCTCTGAAGTTAAGGCCTGATACATAATCTGTTGTTCTTTAACTTCTCCAATTTGCTAACAGATGTCCGTAAAATGTGTTTAAAGACAAGTTAAGCTGTTTATTAACAAAAGGTTCCCTGTTTTCCGGTCGAAAGTTGATCTTTATGCAAACGGCCACCAATCACACATAGCTCAGCATTTTTAAAGCTCTTGCGTTGTGCATTACCTTTCTATAAACAAATATGAACAAATTACACTACGTGCTGTAGAATCTTTTAATTTAAAGACATATTCGCTGCTGTCAGAATTTTTCGAATATTGTTACGTCATTATCTCTTTCTCAAACCAAAAAAAAAAAAAAAAAAATTGTAAAACAACATTTTTACTAAGTTGTTACAGTGGCTTTTATCCTTAGCCATGCTCACCATGTGTAAGTAAGTAATTCATTGTGTACAGACAAGTTTCTACAAATTTTTAACATTAGCACCGATCACTTTATTGTTACTATCATTAGTAACGCTTGAGGTTTCCTGTTTTATTTTTATCATTAATTAAAAAACCCGTAATTTAACCGCTACTCATTAATCAAGGAAACGAATTATTATTTGTACGTATTTTTTATTTATTTTTTTTTATTTCTAGGTGTGTATGTATGTATGTATGTATTCATATACTTTTTTATTTAAGTTAAGTGTGACGTAACAAAATATCTACATGAAGGGCAAATAGAAAAGTGGTTATAAGAAAAACACATGCTTTGATTGTTAGTGTGCTTGAAACAAAGCCAACTACTTTTTGTAGTCGTAAGAACTGTAGAAGCGATCGATGTACTTTTGATATTCACTTATTGATTTACTTAACTATGTTCCGCTCCACAGAGAATATCGTCAGGCGAATATAAACTAATAGATAACTTAATTGAAAATTATTGACAACATACAATAACAACAAATTAAACAACAAATTTGAGATACAAGCACATATGCTGATGTGCAACAACGTGCAATCTTATAAATAATTGTAATAAATGAAAGAGAAGATAGAGTTACTTATAACCAGGACAAGCACGTAGCCACATACTGTTCACTGCTCACCGCAAAACAGAATTTGCTTATGTATATGTACATCCCAGTTGGAACAAATTTGAAAAAATTGTTATAGCCGGATTTATCTAAGTCCGAATAAAAGCACGGAAAATAGATTGCTATTTACGTAACAACACTCTGTGTTAATAATGATAACACTATTGCTTGGCTTATCTCCGACATTTATTAATTTTTGTTATTATTCTTGAATTTCCTTTCGTTATGTTTTTCAGGTTACCGTTTCGATTGGATTGTGTTTTACTTGCGATCTATTGTGATCACTCCTTATGGCTGCAGAGTAGCTGATTTAACAAAGACATCCGGGCAGAAAACTTTGTCAAGTTTATTGTTTTCGCAAATTAACAGCACGAGTGCTAGCGCTCCAAAGACACGCAAACCCAAGATTGTGTAAAAATTGCTTAAACGGCCACCAAATTATTCTTTACGCGTAGGATGGCTTATGAACCACGCGAGAAAGACAGAAAATAACAATTTGATGAAAATTGCGATTTCTAAGTAAGCGAAAAAAATTTGTCATTTTCAAAAGGTCTTTTCTATAAGTGTGATATGATATCTCCTTAACACCGTAGCGATGTTTTAGAATAATATTCGGTTTGCCAGGCTAATCCGTAATTGTTTTCACTTATACAGAAAATTCTTTTAAAGGGATTTTAGTACATACATACAGACAAGAAAGTCAAATTCAGCCGGGACCGAATTTTTTGTCCCGATCACCGTTATCCTAAAAAAGACAAAAGAAATACAAGAACAAAACTTTCATGTTCTGTAATATGGAGTAGGCGCAGCTGATTTCTTCTATTTTCAAAATAAAAGTTTTTGTCGTATAGGCTTGTGAGCGTTGTAGGCGTGTTGCTTGAAAAGTTTAGGCCAATTTCAAATTGTTTTGCAAATTCTTAGGCGATATCTTCATTTTTGCTAACAGGAAATAGTTTACCACAAACACTACAAAGTTGCGCAAACAGACAGATGGACAGACGAACAGGCGGACATGTTTAGGTTTAGTCCAAATTTAAAACTGGCCAAGAATTTGTATACTTTATGGGGGTTTGGAGGGTGCTTCTGCACGCTATAAAGGTATTGAAAAAATAAATAAAATTTGATCGACTACAATGTTGGATAGGCGGGATCAATTTTTCCCATTTTTATGGAGAAATGCTACAGCATCGCCCGTAGAATATGCGTTCAAATTTGTGTACATTTATTTGCTATAGCTTTTGAGTAATGAGCAAAAAATCAATTTTTCATTTAGCTTGGAAAACAAAGGGGTTCTCAGCTTAAGTGGTGCTGTGGGCGTGTTCTTTGATCGATTTAGTTAATTTGCAACACCAAACAGCGTGCAAGAACTTGCAATATTTTTGCCAAATTTGAAGTCGGCAGCTTCATTTTTGAGGCCAGGAAAATGTTTACAACAGACGGACAGACGGATAGATGGACATGTTTCAATCGATTTAAAACGTGATACTGATCAAGAATATACTTACTTTGTGAGTTCTCTGGTGTTTGCTTCTTGGCGTTGCATATGTTTTGACAAAATGATTACACCCATCATCCTTCAGTGATGGCTATAAAAATTTAAATAATCGACAATTGACAGTTGAATTTACTTACGCAATACATCGTTTCACAAACTTCAAAACATAAATGAATCGAAGCGAACGAATCATACGTTAGGTATGTTTTTTTGGCAGAGAGTTAAAAACCGTATCTATTTGTTGCCTATAACGACTGTCTGGAGAGAATTCCAACTGTGTTTTATCCAATTTGATTGTTCGTAGTATGTTGAGCAAAATATATTTGAAACAAAAGCATGCAACGTTGTAGTCGCTGTTATCGTACGCAACAAATGAGTTGCAATGAGAATTTAAACTATTTGGTGTTAATGTTTTTCTACACAGTATGACGCAAGGTACTTTTAACCAGGCAACTCCATAATTAAAGGTAAAAAAAACAAAGGAAAATAATTTAAAAAATTTTAATGCCCAACAAACCAGCATCGGGTTATTATTAATTGAAAATATGATTACACCAGTTACAAGCACATAGGTACGTAATAATTTAATGATGGCTTGTAATAAAAAGGAGAAAGAAAGAAAGGAAAAAAAAAAACAAACTATTAGTCTTGCACTTATGGCCTCGTCCAGCAATATGGCGTACAATATGGCGGCCACATTTCAAAAAATTTATCGAATACTTACACCATACCGGAAACCAGGCGAAAAAAAAAGAAGAAAGCGTTAGTAACTAAAAAAACTCAAATAGCGTTGATCGCTTGCTGGCCGGCAAATGAAAAGAATTTCGGAAGCGTTAAGGTAAGCGAAATGAGTGACATGAGTAAATGGCTGAATCAGCGTGTTAACGTGTTTTAATGCCTGCAAAAAGGTTAGATTGGGGTTAAACGTGTGTGCACAACTCAATATTTTCACATAATTTATTATTTGTATGTGCAAGTCATTTATTGCCCTTCTCCTCCTACTTCTACTTAGACATATTTATGCATGAAGGAAATGAGCTTTGCGTGTTTTCGTTACTCAATTATTTTCCTAGTAAAATTCCTATTTCATTTTCTTCTTCTTCTTTTCTTGTTTTCCTATTTTCTTTTTTTTCCCCCCCTTTTTTTTGTTCTATGTTAAGTTTCATTAAAAGTTGAAATTTTTCCACGCGGCAAATATTATTGCTATCGTTATTGTTGTTGTTGAACTTAATTATGCTTATTAGTCGTTTCTTTATGGTATGTTTAGTTAATTAAGTAAATATTCGTTAATATACTAAAGGGTTTTTGTCTATTGCAAGTCATTTATTAGAATGGCGGTAAAATGCAATTAAAATGATATTGATATGAGAGGGAGAGAGAGAGAGAGAGAGAGTGAGGAAAGATATTTGTTCGGTACATTGCTTTGAAGTAAATGTTAAAAAAAAAAAATAAAAAAAACAAGCAAAGAACTGTTAGTCTCCTCGATTGATTATAACACGCATTCGCCGATCAATCGTTCAATATTCATTACAATTTATGTGAAGTTACAGGCACTATCTGTTGTTATCATTTGAGATTACATCGATCTGTTTGCTTGTGAAGCTCTACTTCCTACTTGATATAAATTAATCAGGAGCCAAGAGTCAAGTTGAATTTCTCTGTTTAATTGTAACGCAGATTGAGGTAAAGAAAGCCGAAATGTTACGTGAAGACATGAACAGCCATTTACGCCAGTACGCCTAATTTTAGCACCATTGAAAAGCATTTATTAAATTAACGCACGCAATGCTCGCAATAGTGAAGACAAAGTATTTCATAAAATTATTGTGTTAGGCTTAAAATAATGCACTTGACTATGCCGGCTGGCAGTTAATGTCTACAAATATTAACGCAAAGGCTGCAGATTAGTTCATTCAAACTCAGCGAATGAGAAGATAAGAACTAGGAAACTAAATAAATGACTAACTAAGGAGATATTGCTAAGTACAGCACAGTTGAAAAGTAGCGTTATACGAGAAAGGCAGAGGCAAGGTTGTTTCGATTTTACCGTTTGGCGCTAAAGAGCTTAATATTGTTTGTTTGCTAACCTTAGGCAGGAACGACAATTCACCGGCACTCTGACTTGGAGGAGACTCAACTGTGACCATTGATCTTTCATTCTGGGCGTCCGCGTGGCGTAAATTTATTAGTATGAAATTTGGCGAACCGATTTGGTACTGGCGCAGTAACGTTTGAGCCGAATACCGTGAGCCGTAGGATGCTGTAGTTCCGCGTAAGAATTCCCGCCGTTAAAAGCGTTCGAAAGCCAAAACAAAGTACACCTTCTACGTTTTTACTTTTAACTTAAAACTTTATTAAATTTAGGTTGCAGACATCACTTAAATTAAACTAAAGTAAACAATGTAAGTTTTTGAAAAACACCGAATGTTTACCCTTGATCATCAAAATCGTTACAGTGGCACTAAAACTATAGAAATATCCAAAATAGCGCTTTTGAGCAGGTATAAAAAGGATTGACAATAGAACTCGTAGTCTTAAAGACCCGTTATCGAATACGAGACTATTCACAACAAGAAAATTGATACCATACAGAAAGCACCGCCTCAAGTAGGTGCAGTAATTGAAGCTGGGCAGAATCAAAGTTAAGTGAGACGGACGATAATTAAGTTAGCAAAACTATAAAAGTAATCCTTGACGATCTAATGTGTTGCCGAAAGTGAATGTGAATAAAATGCACATCCGATTAGGATTTGGATCAAATTTTTTTTCAAAATTCCCTTTTACATATGTCACTGACACAAGTTTGGCGCCCTATGCACACATATATATTTTTGTTATTTTAATATTTATTATATAAATTTTCAATGTCATTCACAAGGGAATCGCGACGTCTTACTTTTATAGGAAATCCAAGTATTTTTAAGATCTCATAGAATCATGGCATGATCAATAATGCTTACCTAGTCATTTTATCCAAAATTTTGCCAATGTTTGTTCTCTTTTTTTTATTTTTATTGAAAGGTTTGCGAGAACACCAAACGAATAAGAGTGAAGAGCCCGTATACTAATTTTGTGTTACTGTAAGTAAAAAATAAATTACATAACCTCTTGATGAGATCATTATTCATTTATTTATCTATTTCCGTTTTGCTGGAAGTAAATGAAATTGAGGGAGAGGAAGAGGCCTGAGGCCTAACATCGGCTACGGATTTGCATGTTTCATACTCTTCATTCAACTTGAACTGAGTTAATATTTTTTAGCACAAGCCTGGAGAATTTCAGAACATTTCACTGTTTTTGGGGAGTTTAGTTTAAAGTTCCATCCTCCAGTACTAACCATGATTTTAACAAAACAATTATTTTGTTTTTGTCTTATTTTTATCAAGCGTGATATTATTCACAAGCCTTTCAGATCGCAAAAATCAAAGAATAAGAAAGAGAGAACAGAGAATATAAAAGATGTATATATATATATATATATACATATGTGTGTGTTAGGTTGATTATGTTTACTTTCTAATAGTTCTGTAACAGTGTGTGAAGCTATCAGCGAACTAATCGATAGCAAAACTGCCAATTGCTTTCTAATATGTGAAGTTGTCAACCAATTCGTTAACGTCGACGGCAAATATTAATTTGAAATTCAGATAAAATCTTTATCGGGATCATAGGGCAATTTGGTGCAAAAATAATCGCAATACATCTAAGACACGGTAGCACGATCAACAACAAATATAATGAAAGCTTGCAAAAAAAAAAAAAAAAATGTTCTCCTCTTCTTCTTGTAAATGGGATTCGTACTAAAAACTTTCTTACACTTTCAGATTTCAAAAGTTAAAGTTTACTTTTACCTTATGGCAGAGTAGAGTTAATTAATTAATTTATTTATTTATTCATATTTTTTTTTCATAATTTACGAATTTATAAAGTGAAATTACTAATAAAAATTAAATGAATACATTATCAGTTAAAAAATATAATTATATTGCATTTAAAAATCAGTTTTTATTAAGATTGAAATGAATATTTGATGTAAATGAGAAATCTTGCAAAGCGGTCAGATATCATATAATTATGTCTTAATAAACGTGAGGCTTAAGATATTTGAATTGAAGCGGCAGAGATGTGATTCTCTCCCTTTCCCTCTCCTTCTCCCTCTCTCTCTCTCTCTCTCTCTATCTGTCTCTATTTTGGAAAAGTGAAAATTTTATTCCTTTTCCTATAGGGATTTAAGGCGAAGGAAATCTTTAAAATTTTAATACATTTTCTTATTCACAACATGTGTCCATACGTAAAAAAACAGATTCTTCTGATTCGACATTGAATGTATTTTAAATGAAAATATTTTTGCATAAATTATTTAACGACATATACGAATATGCATGCAAACATATACACACAAGCACATGTATACATTAACTACTTAACCAATTATATAGTCCAAAAAATCGAAATGAAATAAGATGCATACCTTAAGAAATTTATTTGCGAAACGGTCGAACAAAGCGAAAAACATTTCCAATGAAACGTAAAACAACGGATAGAATTTTAAGTGAACTGAAAGATATGCATATACATATGCATATATATAGATATATATAAACATGGACATATGTGTGTATAAAATGGGAATATATAAAAAGTGGTTGAAACAAATGGAAAGCAATAAAAACAACTGTGAACTGAAACTGAAACGAAAATAAAACAGCAGCCTTTAACCACTTATTCAATCGCTGGCCAATTATCAAAATAAAAGGAAGAAACAAAAAAAAAAACAACAAAAAAAACAACAAAACAAAACTCAACCAAAGAAGCAACCTGGCCGGCCATGCTGAATTCTTAAAGTTCCTTTCTTTAGCTTGGAAGTAGAGTGTACACACATATATATATATAAATATATATATATATATATAAGTGGTAAGTGTGTTTGTGCTTTTGTCTTTCTTTATGTATGAATGATGTGTGAATGAAGAAGAAGACCTTTAAATATAAAATTTATGCTTATGAGTATAAATGCCGTGCAAGAGGAAGGCAGGGGCATATTTTCAGATCTTCATTATCATCATGGTAGTGATTATGATCATTACTATTACTAATGAATACAACATATTGAATGGTAAACAATAAAAACAAAAGCAAAAAAAATACACCAGTGATATTATGGTTTAACCAAATTCACATATAAATCGAACAGTTTGTCTACCTGCTCTGAAAAATAAACTAAACAATGCACGAAATAAGAAAAAATAACAATAACAACAACAGCAACAACAATAACAGCGATGGTAACAATTGAATGCAACATACATACAGTGGAAAAGAAGAAGAGGAAGCATATTGCTAAAGCGAAGGGTTTGATTGCAAAATGTAAAGCTTAATTTCGGTTTACCGCATACACACACGCACGCTATCGCATACAAAGGCACATAAACACATGTATGTATATGCACAGACATATTTTAACCGCCAGCTTCCTTAGAAGAAATGTATAGCAAAAACAACAAAAGCAACAGCAACAGCAAGAACAACAACAAAAATAACATCGATGTCTTCACAGCATAATAATGGCTGCTGCTAATGATCGGATACACGTATAAGCCAAACGTTAAAGGTATTGATTGTGTGATTATTTACTGTAGGTTTTTATGTGTGGTTAGTTGTATGTCTTTTCCGTGCCCTTCTGTGATTGCTTGCCGTGAGAAATAAAAAGGTTTGTTTTTTTTTTGTTTTTGCTTTTTTTTTTTTTGCCGTATTATGGTTGTTGTTATGCTGCCCAAAACGAAAACCTTAATTAAGATTATGAAGTCATAAGAGTCTCCATGTCGTAGAGATGTCGTCGCAAGTAAATGGTGTTTTTATATATGCAGGTATCTGTGTGTATATTATCTCCTTCTTTTTCCGTATTATCATCCGCCATTCAGTACATGCGATCCTCTCATTTAAAGCAGCAACAGCAGCAGCCAACACGGATCAGTTTTTACTTCTTTACTTTTTTCATTTTCTTTCTTTTTTTTTCTTTTTTGTTCCTTTTTTTTTGTGCATATCAACGCTCAACAGCTATTGCCCGCAAACAGCACCCATGGTCTGCAGTCATCGTTGTTGTTTGTACTCGTATATAAGCAATTCTTTTTAAGATCGAATAAAAATTTGGAAAGGTTTTTATACCTCATCTCTTGGGTTTTTTTTAATTACATTTAATATAGGAAATGATTTGCAAATTATCGACTTTTACCGACTTTTTTTTCAAATATCACTCTAAACGTTCGCCATCTGCCTATGATAGAAATATTATCTGTGATCGATTGATCCCGTTTTGGAAGGAAACATTCGTCCATTTAATTGTGGTTTTGTTAAAGTTCCAATACAATCTTATAAGTATTTCTAGACCCAGTTTTTAATAGTTTAAAATACCACAGCACTCACTAAGTCACCCATCTGACATGGATAAGAGAACAGTGGAACTGGGTTTGGTCTCTAAAAAGTGAATAAGTTGAAATCGAATAGGGCCTCTGAACTATGGGCATGGGAGGCATTCCCTGGGAGGCAGCCGCTGACTATTGCATCAAATGTTCTTCTTCTTCTTCTGCTTTCGTTAATGTCTTGCAATTTTATACTAAACATCTTACAATTCGTTTCGAGTTTTCCTTTCATTTAATCCGATGTATATACGAATTATCCGTATGTTTGGGGTCTATTGTTGTTGTTTTTATTGGTTTGTTTTGATTATTAGGCCCGTAATTTTTTTTTTTTGTTGCTGCTTGTTTGCAAGGCGACACGCCACGCATTTGTAAGTGTATGCGTTGGTGACCAATTCAAAGATACTATAACAACACTAATAATAACAACAACAATAATAACAACAGCGACAGTAAGTAAAAAAACGAAAACTTGTGTTAAGGCCTTCTCAAGTAAAACGATCTTCACACGACTCGATTTTTAAGTCAACAACTTGATTTTCCAGGCAATAACAAGATTAAATTATTTAATTTTTTGCCTCATTTGCAGCAACAGCCACAGCCGTGGCAGCAAAGGCTACAACGTCCGCCGTATAACATATAATCGCCTTACAAACAGTATTATATTATCAAACACATGCATAGAGACACGTACATATGTGCATATATATGTATATATATATATATATACATATACACATACGTACATATGTACATATATATATATATGTGTGCATATATATATTATTCTAGATATTCGTGCTGCACGTCATGCTTTAGCTAGAATATATATATGTGTTTATATATGTTTGTATGTATGTATGTATGTATGTTTGTTAACTAAAGCTGTTTGACTATCAGTTTGGATGGTTAGTTGGTTCTTCAGTTCGATATAAGATGCGTTTTATTTTTGTCCTGTTGGCAACAATTATGGTCGTGTAGAGATCTCAGTTACTTATTTGTGAGGAGGTTTTCTATATATCTAACCGTCCTCTTGTTCATTTGTGCACGCGTGTGTATGTGTAAATTGTTTTTGCCATTTTTTTTTATTTTTTGTTTTTTGCTTTTTTTATTTTTGGTTGGTAGGCTTTTAACTTGATCCCATTTAATGGCGTATTATAATTATGCAGCCATGAATATCAAACCGCAACGATGCACAAACGTAACGTTGATGCGCTTTTAAGTCATTGAAAAATTGACCAGAAATTTAATGCTATTTTCTTATTCTTTCTTAACTTTACTCGCTGTTAAATTCTTTTCTCTTTTTTTTGTGGCGAAGTCATCATCATCAGGAGCAGCGACCAGCAGCATTATATAGCATCAGCATCATAGCATCATCAACAACAAACATTCAACATCGAGCATACAATTTCAAGTTGTTATAATCATCAGAGTTTACCATCAGCCAACTAGCCAGCCAACCAGCCAGCCAACCAGCCAGCCAGCCAGCGAGCCAGTCAGCGAGCCAGCCACACAAATGACAGTTTTATATATGCATTGTCTTTGTTGTCGCTTGTATATTTTTTGAGTTTTGTTTCATTTTTTTAAGTAAGCTTTTTAATGCTTAACATGTCACCAGCCCATCTCAGCAGGCAGCTTAAACAGTCTTTTCATATGTTTGTATATTTTTGTATATATGCACGTATTGACCACCTTACCACATTCTGTCATTTAGCCATTAAGAGCTGAAAAATATACACTAAAAACTCGTACAGTATTACAACCAACTTGAAGATATCATGACTTGATCTCTTCTTTTAAGTTTTCTGTTCTTTTTTTTTTTTCATTTCGGATTTCGTTCGGATCGTTTTTTAATTTTTTTTCTTTCTTTCTTTTACTCACTTACTTTAGCAACCTACCGACCGATGACGACGATGACAACAGCTGGCCTGTTAATTAAGAGCAGCCATGTTTTAAGCGAATGACATTTGCATTTAAAAATCTTGAAAATTGACAGCTTTACTCCGATATTTATTACTTTAATTTTTCTTCTCTGTTTAACTGTTGCCATTTTATGGTGTTGTTGCTCTTTTTCTTTTTTCGGTTAAACTGACTTCTTTTCTTTGTCCATTAAACAGATTTAAGCGAAAGAAAGAAAGAAAAGAAAAAAAAATTTGCTTTTTTTTTTTTTTGCTTTTCTTTGCTTTTTATGCTTATTGTTGTATTCAATCCCGCTGCTATTTGGTTGTAGTTGTTGTTGTTGTTGTTATTATTATTCAAAGAACAAGTTTTCTTAAAATCAATAAATTATAATAAAGTTGTTTCCATAAATTATATACTTTAATTTAACGCGTTCAGACATAGACATACTTATACGCACATATGCGTTTACTAAACAGTGCTGAGAAAATGATTATAATCAAGTAAGGTTTTGCTAAGTAAAGCCTTTTTTTTTGCTCTCTTAAGAAATCATTATTAAACAAAACAATCAGATTTTATTTTGGGGCGCTTCGCAAGCCAGGGAAACTGTTTATAGTTTTATCAGTTCAAGGAAATCTAAAAATTCGATTTCGATTTCAAAGGATGCAGTAAAGTAAGTAAGTTATATGATGATTAAAGATCGAGGTAAACGCTGGTGTTGCACTTTGCCATCGTGTTTACTCCGATCGGCACAAACGATGGCTAAGAAATGAAAGCGACCTATCGAGAAAATCCAGCCGTACAGTACATCGCCTACAGTATATCACAGCCTTGTAAGTGCATCAAAGCAGACCAGTAATTACTTAATTTCATACGATCGGTATAACGAAAGGTTAATTTTAAATAGCGCAACACGATCACTTCGATTAGCTAACTTTAAAGCAAAAGCTTCGAGTGAACTGTTAAACCTGTTCAGAGGATCTTGGTAAGAAAGCAGTTTTTCAATAGGTTAACTGAAACGCGATTTTTTAACTAACTATCTTAACTAGAAGTTAAATATATTTTGCTTATTGTTAATTCGATTATTGTGACTGAATTAATACTTATTGTGATTGCTTTTTTTTTTACCTGTTGTGAATAACTTTCTTCTTTCATTTCAATTTCTGAAAGAAGTTTTACTTAAGTTAAGTTTAAGGGTCAGGCAGAGTATAGCTGAACGACGGGAAATAGGTTGTCTATTAATTGAAATTGGAACTTTTCTAACTTTTTGTTTAAATATTATTGCAAGCAGTCCTAAGCGCCCAAAGCATATCTAGTGTCTATGTCAATCAAAATTCTCTTCGGTAACATATTAGTTCGGTAAGGTCATCTGAATTTGTGCAATAAGTAAGAAAATTGTGATAATTCCTGGTTATATGGTTGGTTGCCGTAAATAAATATATGAAATCAATGATACCCTACTTTATGATGCTACGATTTTATAGGGTTCGGATTTTGATTGGCCAAAAGCCAAAAGCTACAGAGCACAATAAATTGGAAAATCTACACACAGGCCACAGTGTGGCTAATCAGTTCAGTATTTTTCCGTGCCGATTCTTCTTAACATCCATTTACGTTTATATATCAAGATGGTGTCCATAACTGATTGCTTATAAACTTATATGAATGTCGTTCGAACGATGTGGCAGTGAAACTAAACCTTGTTTTCGATTCTGATAGTGTATATGTATACATATATATATATATCCGAATTTAGCGAACTTACCGAATATCACTTGCTTGCAAATTCTTATTAAGCTTGTGGTTATTTTCTTACCGGAAGAGCCACTTTTGAATTGGTTCGCTGGCGCGGTCACAATTAAAAAAAAATACACATATTGTACTTGGTTTATGTGAATAGAAAGTGAATGAAATATTTTAGGGACTCGGTGTTATAAAAGAAATATAATAACAGAAATATACAAATTTATTAAAAACCTCTAGCTTGAGAGAAAGGATAAAAGCAAAATTGAGTAAAACTTATATCGAGCAAAGTCAATTAAATTTTATTGTAATTCGTATGCTACGAGCTATGGAATCCACGTACGTCAGGGGCCCGCTCACAAGATCACGAGCACTCTGCTTAGGTGGGTTGCGATTGCTGTTTGCCAAGATCCTTCGGGGAGACACTTGATACTTCGGTTGAAGCTGGTATGTCCAATCGAAATTTGAATGCTGCAGATTAACCAATGTGTGAGGCCCTTTGGAGAATACTCATGGTGGCTGTGGTTATCCTCAAAGGTGAGGGCATTAAATAATTAGAGGTGCTTGATACGTCTCGCCCTGCTCACACGGGAAGGTTTGAACCGTACTCGAACTTTCAATCTGGTACTCAATGCTTGGAATAGGCTCGCACTCTTGCACGTTACATGGATATAACCTGTAATTCGCTTAATCACTTTTTGAACTACTTATGCCGTTTTATAACGTAATCATCTCTCCCGCCAATTGCATCTACCTAGGGAAGAGCCATAAGTCTAGCATGGAAGAAGAAATTAAACTAAGCTCACATCCAAAGTTTAATTAAATGTTAACCATCGTATCGTAAGTGGTTGTCTTCTAAGTTGTTCGATTCACTTTGTTCATAATATTCAAGGATAGGCGTCAAACACGCACGCTGCGTGGAATGGCCATGAGTGCGAAAAATTTAATTAGAAAGCTGCAAGTCGGCGTGTAAATTTTCATTCGATGGTCACAGGTAAGGTTTAAAAAAGCAGTAACACAAGCTTGAAACCCATAGTAGGTTTAATTCTAAAATTTGAAAAGAATTTTTACGTCTTCACTAAAATACGATAGATAAAAACTTTAGTTTGCCACTTGTAAGATCTGTTGAATTAAAACTTAGCAAAAATATTTTCTAAAAATCGTTAAAAGATCGATGTAAAAGAAGGTGTGTCTGGAGGTCTTAAAATAATTAATACTTCACATATCGACGGAGAGGAAGACAGATTGGAGATATATTCATTAAATCCGGTAGGAAGCTTTAGTTTTCGATCTTTAGAGATTATATAACATATATATAATCTTAGTCAATATCAAATTTTATATCAGTCTCGACATGTCTGACCGTCCGGGTATATGCCTATCTGTTACAATATGCAATATGTGTATTCTTACAGTTGTAAAAATTAACTAATCGGCTTTAAATGTCGCCGGAAGATCTTGGACGCATGTTTTCGATGGCGAAATAAATCAAAAGGTGCACTCCCCTGTACTACGTAAACTGAGAAGAGCAAAAAAAGTGGTCTTTCGCTCATTACTCACAAACAGGAGCATTTATCCTGTGAGCAATGCTATAGAATCGGTACAAAAATGGAAAAATTTGTCACGCCCACTTTTTATTATGAAATAGAGGTGTAATATTTTTGTGTCTTTTTTCTGGATGTTTATGGATTCGGTCAAAGTCGCTTCTAATTTGCTGATTTGCGATGCATTGACTTTAGTTGATCAAGACCTTTGCCTATGGTGAACATAGCTTTCTTACTTTTGTTTTTCAAAATCTGAAATATTTAAGCGGAATTTCTTGTTTCTTGTTTCACCGCAATATCAAGTCTAGCTAATCTTTTATTAACAAAGGTTTAGTGATTGAAAAGTTCTCACAATTAGAAATCAAAGGCAATTTTTTAATTGGCTTTGCAAGAATAGAACAAAAAAATGAAAATCTTCAATTATTTTTTCTTCTAATATTTTACTAAATTATTCACAATTTTACCCATTTTCGTCCTGCTTTAATATTTAATCTACCGTGACATCAAAATATAATAAAATATTTCAAAATTTTCCAAAACTGTGTGACTAGAAATTAAGTTATTCATGACTATCATGGATGAGCACTAATCAAGAATGCTTCGATTTTTCGAGGTCTTTGATATGTATTTCTGAAGGTCATATAAAATCAAAAATTTACATCTATCAGGTTGACTTTCAAGGAAGGAGTCAAATTTTTTAAGCAGGGAATCCCTGTTTTCAAATTTCTTCGTTATTTTACTCAATTTTTAAACGTTCCATTTAATTATTGTAATTAACTTAAATTATTGTAATTATTTGCCCATCTATCAAATTTTGTGGGTTTAAAAAATGTTCGTAATTTCAATGACAATAAACAAGAATGTAACGTCTTGCACAGATGACTTCAGTTTGTTCGTATGGGTCGCCGCAAATTTTTTATGCCTTTGCTAGCAAAAGTTTTGCAAAAGCAAAAATGCATACATACATACATATATACATGAGAATATCTTGCTATGATTTACTATACCGTTTAAGTGATTTTATTAAAAATCTAATACTTAATCTATACTTGGATTTTTGGTTCAGTGAATATCGTATATCATCCATCATGTGAATAGACAAGGAAACATTTGTATTCAATTACCCAAAAAAAGAAAACGAAACTAATATTTTTTCGGTTTTCCAATACCATATGTGGCGAAATATATTCTCTCTCTCTATTGGTGTGCGGTGTGTTCTTATTATGGTTTTATATATTTATATATATATACATATATATATATATACATATTTTTATTATTAAAAACATTTATCATATCCCCATCAATAAATGTTATTTGTGGTCTTGTTAAACCATCACCAACACTATCGTCATCATTATCGCATTACAATGTAACCACAAAGCATAATAAACTAACCAAGAGAAAATGAGAAATAAATAAAAATTTGTGAATATATAGAGAAAAACCAAATGCCATAAATATCATTATTATCATTATTATCATCATCATTATCATCATCATCATCATCATCATCGTCCTCACTATCGTTATTCGCTTTTATGAAACGCATATGCTGTTTTATGTATTCCTATGTATGTATGTACGTATGTGTGCGTTTGCTGTTACCCTAGAAAAGTAAAGAGTTTCCAAACCTAGTTAAGCATCCTTTTAGCTAATAAACTCTAATAATGCGGACAACACAAACACAAATTGTTTGAGTTCAGAGAGTTGTTACAAATGAACAAATATAAAGGAAAAAAATATAAAAAAAAAAATAAAAATAAAATGAAATAAAAGAAAATCCATTAATCCTCTCCGCTTTGGAGATATCTCGTTAGCTAGCAATGGTTTTTCTTTTTTGCGGTTTCACTATAGGAAGTTGGTTTTCTTCACTCTATCCGAAAACCACGTCAAAGCAGTGATGGTGATAATAGACGGCAGTTCATTTTGTTAAGAGTGTTTGTGGTGGCAGCAATAGAAGCAGCAGAAGCATTTTTATGGTGAAAGCATTATTTCCCTTTATCAATAAGCTGCTGTTGTTGCGCAGGATTATCTATTTTCCTTCTTTTTTTATTTTTTTTGCTTTTGTCTGCTCCAGTGGCAGTCATTGTATATGTGTTTATATAGTTGCGTTTGTTGTTTTTGTCAAGTCGTATATGTATATATATATATATATATATATATATATGTATATATATATAATACAAACAGAAACAGAAATATCGCACAGAGTCATCGTCATCGTTTAACACACAAAATGGCTACATACTAACTGATGGTTTACAAGCGTTAAAACATGTTGCAACATATGTGCCGTTTCTTTAACAATCATTTTCCCTTCTTTTCTTCACTATTGCTTTTCTTCTTCCTTACAACTAAGTACCTATCTATATACATATATATATGTATGTGAAGAGTCATAGAGTAGTTGCCATTGGCAAACGTATAGTTAAAATGTTATCGTTTTTTTTTTCTTTTTGTTTTAAGGGCGTTTATATGGGCATACACACGTACATCGATATATATATATATATATATAAATATGAACATGTTGCGGTTTCACCTCGTTACTAGTTACATTGTTTTCAATGTGATTGCTGTTGTCGCTATAACTGTAGAGAATCCATTGTCTTGTCTGAAGAGACCCGAATAAATTTTGTGTAAATAAAGCGCTAACGAGTGGTTGAAAGCGTACCTAACACGTTATGTTATCATGTAAAGCAAATTCATTTATACTTCGTACGATTCCTTAAAGTTTCGAATAATTTATTTTTACCTTAGAAGTTGCGAAATAGAAAGAAAATCTGAAGATGAACAATGAACATAACTATCTTTTTTTCCCTATTTAGCTTTCAAAAATCGGGCCTGGAGTTCTCTTAAGTATAACTATGATCGTTGATAAAACCCTTATGTCTGAATGGCTTCAAGTTTTTCATTTTTATTGAAAGGCAATTAGGACCGACTGACTAACTATTTAAAAAATTGATTACAACTTCTTTCTGTTCACAGCTGTTTTCTGCCTTAGCCCATTTTATAGTGCATTAAGTCCGCGAATGTAAACGGATTTTATATAGCAGGTAAGCAATCAGCAATGGATGCGTTTATCATCGAAATATTTGGAACGATATCAGAGAATGGTCTTCTTCAAAGTGTCGAAATTCGGCAAGGCATTTTTTAATGTCTGGGACATAAGCTCACCTCGCCATGATGGTTCTCATCGTATAGAAAACATCACTTTCGTTAGATCCAAATAACGTATGTTACTTAGTAACATCTTGGGTAATATCGACGCTAACAAATTGGTTTTGTCTTTGTCCAAACTAAAGTTGGAGGTGACCTTACCAATACAGTGGTCTTTAACCGCACTGCGCGGCGTTTCTCCTTGTTGCGGTGAAAGATTAGAATATTTTTTTCTATCGCTGCTCTTGCCTGAGATGCGCCAATGTGTTAATTGTGGTAAGTGATGTAGAACGATTAGGTCAATTATTTTTTCTAATATTATGCATTATTCGAGATACAATAAAGCTGAACCGGCGAATTCATTCTCAAAGATTAAACGCTCAATCGTTCAGACTCGATTTTTCTTTCTCTTCAAAGAGCTCGGTGTGAATGCATAGAGACTTGCCTGAGCATTAATAAAGTGAGCGGCTACCTTAAATTGTTTGTTAGTATCTCTCATTAATTTGTTACCCGCAGCAGTGTACTCATTTTGTGATAATGCTTGTAACGCCTAAAAGGTCAGAGATCCTATTGATCAATTGATCCAATTCCCCCATTTGCTGGGGATTTAATTTGTTGATTTGTTATGGATATTATTGTTATCATTATTTTTTAATTTAATGGTTTCATGGAAATATATTGTTTTTGTAATGTTTCCAATAGAGGATGCGAGTATGTTTATGGGGCAACAGGTGGAAAATTGAATAAAATTTTTTCCAAGACCAAATCTACTTTCTTGGCCTCTCCTGAAAATGAGAGTAGGTCCCAACTATTCCTCCGGATTTTGTTCTTAGTTTTCCGGCTTTTATTACACTTTTCTTTGCTCGCATCCCACTCGTATAAATAGAGCGATTTCCAAAGAAAGTCCGATATGGGTATCATGTCCACCTTAACGCTTAACAAAAACAAGGTCAATGCTTGTAAGACGCTCTTATTATCTATTGCATTCTACTGAGAATATTAGCTAACCCATCTAAACAAATGATTCGATTGGTTACTTGCTGCTCACAGCTACTAACAAGGGTAGTCCACTGGAACCGCGCCGAACTTGCAAACGAAGAAGCAACTGTGGTCCTCAAGGAAAACACTAGACAATATTTCTCCGGATTAGACTAAAGCGCTAGAGAATAATTTTTTTGGCTAAGTGGTGGGGCGTCAAGCCGTATCAACTCAGCGGACTGTCGATTCCACTGCGAGCAGAAGTGACACCCATTGCAAGACAACTTTCTCGTAGCTAAAATTTCATGCAAAAGTACGTTAATATGAAAGCGGGAATCTGGTCACAGACGGTCCCAACGACATGTGTAAAGGTGATTAATGTGGAAGATTATGTTGGTATGTAGTATGTGACCAGCCGTAATAGCAACATATCGGCACGTAAAAAAACTTTGCGTACAACGGACAATGTCAACTTTTGAGCGAGCTTTCGCAAAAGTAACAGAAGAAATTCTATTGTGTACACACTATATATAGCATGTTAGGTACATCTAGGCACATGATTTTTTAATTATTGAGAGAAATTTTCAGGATTTGTTTTTGGTGTTTTCTGGCGTAATCGCTTCCTTTCGGCGTTCTGGGCGTTTAGCATCGCATGATCCCTTTGAAAATCATTTAACCATTGAAACGTTCTTGTTGTCGGTAAAGAAGGGCTGCCATAGAGACTAGAAACACTAGACATGGTATGCGGCTTAGCTCCGCGTTAATCGTAAATATTGCGACCACACTTGTTTCAATTGTATGCATATTTGTCGATGGCGTTTCCCAGTGATGGTTTTGTTCAGTGCGTCTTAATACACCCAACTGATTCCATCAAGTATCGAGCATAAACTTGCTTTCTTTGAATATTGAAGCGTATCCATTTTACGCCAGCTGTCAACGGTCGCTCATATTCGGTAGGCCTACCTGGTAACGCTCGTTTTCCGTTCGCAACAATTATGCAATTTCCTTCGTTGTCAGTTAATCCAATGGATTTTCAACGTTGATTGCTTACTTAATCTCGAATTATTTTAAATGTTTTTCTTGTGTGTAACGTGGCTTTTCATCGAGTGAATAGAGTTTGCAATGGCATCCCGTTCCCCATGTGTAAACGAAAGCTCCTAAGAAATCTGAACCGGTATTCATACCGGTTTGCTTGTGGCAAGCGTAATTATCGAGAGGCATTGATGATCCTCAGAAGTAGGAAAAATAACGCTTCCCGCAAATAGCTTGCGAGTTCTCTGCTGGTCGTAGACGTATCAAAACCCTCACTTCTACTGGATGCCCATCATACACGTAGCTATTCGTTTGTAGTTCTCAAATTCGAAAACTGATTAGTTATCGGCTAAAGGTCTTTCGGTTACGGTTTAAAGTTTTATTATCTATAAGCTCACGACCAGTTTTTCTCTCGGAAGCCTAACAGAAGCATCGCATAATTCGCTCTATTTCTTATGAAATAGATTACCCCAAGAAATATTGCTCTTAGTAAGAATAACGCACTTCCGATTACCAGGAAAATGCTCTCTTGGCTGACTGTTGCCCATCAATATTTCAGGAAGTATCGAGGTAGCTGTGGTTGTTTCGTGGGTATTTAAGCAGTAAGATGTTACATAGGCTTCGATGTAAGTTCCGAGAAAAATTGCTCATCACTCCTTCCTTCCCATTTTTCGTGCCTCAGGTTCCTCTTTGATAGGGATTGCTCGACTCCTTGGCGTGCACCGACAATTGCTTATCAAATTAGTCCGTTTCGCCGTCGGGAGCCGTAAAGCAAAGTTTCCGTGATAGATACTCATGTGAAACGGACCAGGAATCCGTGCATTCGCAATTTGCTATCGAAACTTTTAGTGATAGCATAAAAAGAAAATATCGGGAAGCTTAAGAACAGATCTTAATCTGATACTTCTCGTGTCTTTAGGTAAATGAATCTCAGCACAGATTTCTTACACGTTTTAAGTGATGATCCGATGAAATCTATCACAGGAAAGTCGCTAAACGTTTTTATATATATATATATATATATAAGAATATGTATTTAAGTTTATTGAAACATACGAACACATAAATTTACCTACAATCATTTGCTTTTAAGATGAATAATTTTAGGCACTCTTTTTTCTGATTTTGCTGCTCATGCCAAAGCTAATATATATATATATATATATATATATATATATATGTATATATATACAAAGAAAGAAATTTATGTTCAAATATTCTGTTGGTGGCTTGCCGACAACAGTAAAACTAACAACAAAAAGCCATGAATTGATTACACTACGTTGTGGTTGACGACGATCACGATGGTGATGCTAAAGATGAAGGCAATGATGGCTGCTGTTGCTGTTGCGTACAAATTCACAATCAATGTTGAACATGCATTGGCCATCTCTTTATCAAACCACCACCACCACCACCACTAACACTAACACTGCTATAAACAACAACAAAAGCAAATATAAACAATCATCCGATCAACTATGCGTCCGGCCCAAAACAACAAAACCACTTACTCTAAATGCATTGACGGCCATCTGCTTTTTTTTTTTTTTTTTTTTTAATATTCTCGTTATATTGTTGTCGTTGTTGTTGTTTCATGTTTGGATAATTCTCTGTGTAATATACTCGTTGATTCTTTTGTTGTCTTCATATACTTCGTTTGCTTTTTTCATCTTTTTTTTTGTTTTTTGTTTATTTCCTTTCAATGGGTCTCTGATACATTATACATTGTCGTAGATGAAAGCTAAAGTTATATATACATATGTGTATATTAAAAAATAATGGAAAGAACAGCAAGTTTATTAAATTGTGGCGATTCTGAAAAGTAAAAAACTCTCGCTAAAGATTATCTAGAATGTGCTTATGTCAATCGGCCGACTAGTCGTAATTTAATCTTGGAAAAACGGCCGTCAGATTAAGCTAGAGGAGACCATCAACCAACTGAAGAGAATGTGAATAAGTTGGGGAAACCCATTCATGCTTCCATACCCATAACCCATAATGGCTTCATTATCTTTAGTTTATAACATTAATAGCGGATCTGAAGGACAAATCTTCGCCTTCACGCCTATAAAACCGAACTAAATTTGCTTACGACGTCAGATTAACTGTTTTTAGCCAAGGTAGCAAAAGGTCCGTCTAAAGGTAATGTTACCTCTCTTACATGGTGTAAGAGAATGGTGTTTGCAGCCTAACCCGGGATCTTACGCAAGTCTCTTGTTTTAGTTTAAAGCGCCAATACCTTCATAAATGCTTTCTGACCGGTATTCAATTGAGAATTAAGGCCATTAGCTTGCTAGGATTCTGTTAAGAAAAAGATAATCCGCCACTTCACCGGAAATGAAAATATAGAAGAAAATTGGCGATTATTGGAAATCGATATTGATTGCGGCTTCTTAGGCTGCAATGAAAGGTTAATAAATTGAAATGATTCGGCGCAATTGTGTGTTTTTTGTGAAGCTCTATAGATTTGAATGCACATGAAATCAAAATTCTGGCCTTGGAACTCGAAGTAAGTGACTGTTCTTCTCTTTGTTAATTTTGACTTAAAACGATTTTCTATCTAACCAGCTGCAAATCAGAAGGCTATACTCTTCTTCTTATGAACGCTAGCGAAACGTAAACTTCGGTTCATCTAAACGGAGAAGCGCTGGAGAGTAAACTCGAAATGATTTTTTTTATTGTTTTCAGAATAAGGAAATGAGCAAATGAGGGAAACTCTTGCTTCAAGCCGCATATTTTTTTGTCAATCATGCAACCGAATAGCAACTTTTTCTTGCTTGTGGACTAAAGCAGAGCTTGTTCAGCAAGTCATGGTACTTCATGTTGGAAACTTGTGCTTAATACCCAAATTTTTACAGTTAAACAAAAATTTGGTTTTAAGTCTAAGCTACTGCTGGAGATTTTTCTTTCGCATCTTTCTGGTAAGGCTCCATTGTATACTTTGGATATGATCAAATGTCGGTTTGTTTACAGCAAATGTGACGTAAACATAAAAACATATGTATATTTATACACATGAACTTATAAATAATGGGTCATATTGAAAATTCTTTACTGTTTTTACCGCGGGATGGTGTTGATGCCTATGTATCGGGCAACCCTCACCTGGTTGTCTCAAACGAAGAGATGACTTTTCAGCTTACATTTGTTTGCAGATAGTTTTCTAAGTTTTTATTGGTGTAAAAAGTTCTATTGATATGAAAACGAGTGAAATATCTGGAATAATACCGTGTGATGATTTTTTACTATAAGAAATGTGAAACACGTAAAAGTATGCCCCGAAATATGTGAAGTGAGAATGGTGTGAGTGAGCGCTGTACCCAGGAGTGTTTCCTCGATTCCGTTCGATGTCAAAGATGCACTCGCTCGGAGCATCACCGGCACTTAACATGTCAGGGGACGCACTAAACATCAACCACACGACAGCTCAAAAGCATTTGAAAGGAGCGGTCTACAAAAAGAAGCTCGAAACCGCGGAGACTTTTCCTTACGCCCTAATATATACATGTGTATGTGTTATATAAGTTGCGCACCATACACCATAAAATTTCCATTTTATCTATGTTTTCATTAACTTTGTAAGTGCATAAAAAGGGGAAAATATTGCTTTACTTTCTAACAAATATTTCGTGAATAGCTAGCTTGAGAACATAAATTTACCCAGAATTACCTTTGAGTTTCAATTATCAATTCTCTCAAACCTTAAGCTAGTCACAATAACTAAGCTAATCGTAATACATATATCTAATGAAGCGAAATGATAAAATGAATGCATGTTACGATATCTCTCTCCATCTCGCAAACATTTGTTTCTCGTAGAGCTTCTCACAAATTCATAATAATAACTTTTATAAGGTATATAATATCAGTTTCAAATATAATAAGATTTTTAATAAATGGTTGTCTATGTTTCTCCTTTCTGCTGCTATGCGCACTATACACAGTATACTTTACTCTTTGTCCGCAAATTATCGAAATTTTTTGTTGGCAAACAGCTAGTAAAAGACTTGTTTATACCTCTTAAAATCATCATAATTTATTACTTTAACCATCTTTTTTACTTTTCTATTTTTCTAGGAAATGTATGATTAGAATTATGATGGTCGCAAGTTGGCAAGAAGAGAAAAAAAACTTGAAAAAAAAAAAACAATATAAAAATCATGTTCAATAATATCATAAATTTTATTTATATCTCGTTTGCGTCATTCAATGTATTAGATTTTATTTTCGAAATGTAGAGAAATGTGGCACGGAAGACCCCATCAGTACGCTTGTGAACACTTACTATACACACATTTACTGATTCTGGGAATTTTAACAGCTTTTACTTGCAACCGCATGCTTTTCACACACATTTCACCATAATCATCATAATGACAAGAAAAAATTACCAATACATACTCAAAACTCCAAGTCGTTTATTTATGATTCTCTCATTTTTACAAGCGATACGTTCAGTATTGTGTTTTAGTGGGCGGAAAATGATTTGTTAAAAAAATTCAATATTTTCATTACAAATATTTCTAAGGGTAAATAGTAATGAGACAGTAAATGTGCAGGAAATTTATTCAAAATTTGAAGAGTGAAAAATAATAATAAAATTTTTTTATATAAAAATTGTTTCATAATTTTGTTAATTTGTTAAAAATTAATCCCGTTTTTTTCGCCCCGAATGTATTACATTTTTAAAAGCCAAGAAAGTCTATGGGTACTTACTTACTTGCGGTAAACAGGTGAACATGTAGTGATTTACTTTATCAGAATGACCTGTTCACAAGTGTTTCTGTTTGTACGTCGAGGTATTTCAGAAAGTCTTGTAGTAATTGGAAATTTCAATCCATAAAAACATTTTGGGGGAAATTGGGCGCTGCTAGGCTTGTTTGCAGTGAAATAAAAATGGCGCTGTGAAGATTTTCCAATAAATCCCTGTTTTTGTATCGATTCTTAACCATGAATGATACTGAGCCCATTATTGTATATGAGATAAAAAAATTATCGAAGCACCGAACTGAGAAGGAAGAGGGCGACAAGAGCTTCATTTGTTGGCAAGGCCATGGCTTCGATTTTTTAGTAAGGCTGATGGATAATTTTTGTTGACTGGCCTCAAAAAAGAAAAGCTATCATTGTCCAGAATTATGAGATTCCATCGCTTAAGTGATGAAATTAAGCAAAATCGACAGAATTTGAGGAAAAAAGTGTGGGTTTCATGCCGTGGCAATGCCATGGTACCCTTGCCACCAAAATGAGGGATAAGGATTCCGGAATTATCTTTTTTTTTCCAATTTGGAAGAATTGTTCGATGGTAAAAGATTTACCGACTGAATGTGTACCGAAAAGTGTATCAAGTTAGAAGGCGCTTATATTGAAGCTAAATATCAGAGCCTTCATAATTTTCATAAGATCTTTTAATAAGGTCCATATGTTCTTCAGCGTATACTGTGCATGTTTGTCTCCCGCTCAAATCGCTTAGAATGCAAGGCATCTTAAAAAAGAAAATTTAAACTTGGACGATGCATTACTTACTCAAATCGACATTCGTGACGGGAGATAGGTCCAATAATGTAAATAAATAATTAATATATAAATTGTTAGATGGCCATTTTTATTCATTTATAATTATTTCATTTTGGTTACAAACATTTGAAGCAATGATCGCTTAAGAGTAAGTATACAGTGTCCATCGCTCTGGAATATAAATATTTAACCGAAAGCTATTCTAAATTTTCAGAAATCGTTCAAATTAGGCGCGATTTAGAAAACCGGAAGTAACTTTAAGAATAATATTTTTTCGAATTTTTCCCATACCCTGTGTGTATGCTGCTATCTCAACAATATTTTGCATGATGTGTAAGTGTGCGAATGGGTATATAATTTTAAACAGTAACATGTACAAAACAGTTGTATATGTTATCACTACAAAAACACGCCATTTTAATACTAGTAACGCCTTACGTTTGTTTACGCACATGCGGCTGCAAATCAAGGGTAATAACGATTTTTTTTTTTTCTTTAAAACTCAAACTTGTGATTGTGTGTAAACATCATTAGCGGTAGTGCGTTACTTAAGGACAACTAACACAAATAACTAATTAAAGTTGTCCGTCCGGAAACATCGTTCATAAATCAATTTATTTATATATGTAGTGATAAGACAAAGGATTTGTTTTGTATGAATTTCATTTTCATTTTAATTACATAACAACAAATCCTTTGGGAACACGTTTAGGCATGAAACAACCCTACAGCCAACAAAGTACCCATTATCTTTTCATGATTTTATTCTGAGGAGGTAGAGCGAATATATGAGGGTTGCACGAATTATTATTATTATTTTTTTTTTTTTTTGATAAGTTTACAAAGGGATGAGATTTTTGAAACTCTCGAGTTTGAAACGCTTGTTGGTTATGTTAAAATGAATGACATAATCAGCTAATAATCGCCATGAACGCTAGAAATGAGAGAGGGATGCATACGCTCGAGATCAGTTCAATTAAATTTTAAAAACTGGTTATCAATAAAGAAATGTTGCTTAAAACATAGTGGTTTAAGGCTTTCAGCGTCAAGATTCTTCATTGCTTTCGTTTGAATGGATTAATCAGGAATACCATGGCCTTTGTCTGCCACATTGAAAGCACAAAGAAGTAAGTACCTTGTGCACACTTCAGTTTTACTGCATCGCAAAGTCTGCAGGAGTTATGTTGACATGGAAAAGTTGCGTTAGTATCCGACACCACGTAGTGCTAGTAAGATTTCCAGTTGAAAATAAAATAAATAACTTTTCGAAAGTATTGTCCCAGGCTTCATAAAAATTTTTTGCAATTTTCTTGAGCCAATTTTTTCTCCATCATTATAAAACTGTTTTTAATTGCTTTGGAAAGTCGTTGATGCAGTGAAGAGTAAGCCAGGAGTCATTTGCAATATTTGTAGTTTTCCACTCATCTTTTTTTTATTCCTAAAGACACTTAGTTGACTGCGCCTCTGTTCTTTGAGTAATCAAAATCGTCACACGTTTTAAGCTCACACCGCCTCTTTTCTTGTGAGATGCTAAGTTAGGTTAAAACAAAAAGAGTAATAATATGAGCGATGAGATTGTGGCAACCTCAACCGAAATAGATGGGTTTTGCCTAATACCCGACAAGCTCACCCGTGCCGATCTTCAGATGTCGAAATGATGAAGAGAACTTTCCACTTCCTTTTCGTCTTAAATGAGCAATTGACATGAACAGATAAGTCGCTAGTAAATAGAACACAAGAAAAGGCCTAAAGAATCACTAAGAAAGCAAAATATAAAAACTTATGTGCTATGCCAGGAAACAAGAAAAAATCGCAATAAAATATCGAACTGAATAATATTTGATAACGTGCCGTTGTTTCTCCCCTTTAACCAGTTTTTCTGAAAAAAATATAAATTTTCTCGCGGTGAGTCCCGACAACAGAGGTTCCGTCTAACAAACAGTTCTCTCCGTTCATTTCCCAATATAACGGTCTGTTAAGCTCGTCTACATATCTGACCGTTTGCCTATACATGTAGTCCGTTGAAGCTCTCGGCCGTTGAAGCTCTCAAAATCGTGAGAAAACAGGTCTTCTTTTAAACTATGACTAAAGCAATTTGGCAAAGGAATTGTAGGCATATTCTACTCCATCCGATTGCGAATAATAAATACAAGGTCATAATACTAAGCGATCTTTATACTGAAGTCATCATTTGTTATGTGATGTGAAGGCAGCCTCTTCAGACAATTATTAGATGCATTTTTAATGCCTTATAATGCTTACACAGATTTACGATATCTAACATTATCCTAAGGAAACTTCATTGTTATGCGTAGTCAGTTATAGTCCCTAAATAAGCATTGGATCGCCCAAGTCAAAGTCATCCTGAATCTTGTTTAAGCAAAAATAATATAATAGAATAAGACGAGAATAACAATTGTTCTGAAAAAAATCACTCATTTTTATTAGTTTACCTTCATAAGCAATTAATTTTCCTCTGCTTTATATAACGAACAATACAGAAAAAAAAAAAATTAGTTTTACAAAAGTTAAATTGTCCTGTTGTTTAAGAAAATGCAAAACAAAACAAAAAGAAAAAAAAAAGAAGAGAAGTAAACAGCCCCTGAGGTTAGGTTTTCTATTAATGCAAAGTGGACAGACAGTAAATAAAAAATGCAAAAAAAGTACAATATAAAATTCTTTACAAAATTTTGATTTTGAAGAGAAAGCCAAAGAAATTACAAAACCAAAGATGGTTTTTTTTTTTTGCTTGAGCTCATTTAAAAACCGCACGGAAGTCACCAAAAGGCAAATTAACAAAAAGTATAAGATATTTGGCAAAAAAGAAAAAGAAACAAAAAAAAAAAAATAATAATAATAAAGCTGCAGAGTCATGCGTAAGTGAACACGAAGAACATACAAGACCCAGCCAAACATATTTGTCAAACTGGCAAGGAACAAACAGAAGGCTTTATTAGATGATCTTAAGCTGCTTGGGTTTCGTGTACAAAGAGGACAGAGAATAGATAAATAGGAACATTTCTTATGGAAAAAATAATTTGTTTTGTCATCATTAGCTCAGACTTACAATTGTGCGCTACATACATACACTGCCCGAGTGTATTCTATATTGTATGTAATGTTGTTATAGGCTTTGTTAGCGTTTTGTCAAACAAATAAAAAGTCAAATATTTCTTTTTACTACGACATTTTCGGGGTTTACATGTCCTATGAGCTCACTATTACTTACATAACCACTATCAACTGACATATGTGACATCCATAAAATGCCACAAGGATTATGATTATTGTTTTTTTCATGTTTTTTGTTGTTCATGTTTTTTTTTTTTGCCTCTATATAAGTTCATTATTTGATATTAAATAAGATTACATGCGGTTATATGCGGTTACGTATACATACCTAAGTAGATGCATGCAAGTAAGCTTTAAAATTGTAATCTTTTTTTTTTAGAGAGTTACTTACTTACTTACTTACTTACATAAATTGTTTATTGTATTGATTCTCTTGGCGTTGTGGTGTCTTCCTTGCTGTTTTGTTCGTCTCTGGTTGGCAATATCATGTGTGCACATCTGCCCTCTGGGGGATTTCATTTAATTTGCTGACTATTTTTTTTTTTTTTGTTTTCGCCTGTTTTCCTTTTTTTTCTTTTTATTTCTTGTTATATGTTGTATGACGTTGTGTTCTTGAACAATTTTTCTAACTATTTTCCGCACACATATATATATACATATATATATAATATGTATGTAAGTGTATGTACATATGTACAAATATATATATAACTGACAAAGATGGCAGTAGATTAATGTCTTACACACATGTTTATTGTAATTCTTGTTCGTTTCTGTTGCGACTTTTCGTTTTATTACATTTCATTTGTGTCAACCTTAATATTGTCAATGTATACACACAGAGCAACAGTCATTTTTAACTTTTTTTTTTAATAATAAGTTTGCGCGTGTTACTAATGACATCATGGAATTATTGTCTTTACTACAAGGCCAATAGGATACGACGACATATGCATTGCATGTCCTGCGATATTTGATTACAATTCTTTTCTGTTATTTCGATCTATTTTTTCCTTATTAGTTTTTTTTCTTTTTTTTTTTTTTATTAAATTTTTTTTGTTCTCAATTGTTTGTTTTATAATTAAAAAAATGAGATTGACAGCTGTTTACTTTCGTTTGCTCGCTAACAAAACGTGATTAACACGAATCGCATTTTAGCAAGAAAACAAAACCCCACTATTTTAAATCAAGTAAAGTAACATTATTTCAAAGTATTTAGATATGTAATCCTTTTAAGAATTAGCGGCAGGAATTTGGAAAAGCTAAAGACTTAAGGAAGGCCTTAATACCAAAAATCTCTTTTGTTATTGACGAATCCATAATCGAATCCATAATCGTGGCCAAATTAGATGACTATTGTCAACATTCCTTTTAGTTCTTTTTATAGAGATCGTGAACTATATCTGCTATATATAAATACATAATCTGCTGCTGGAAGAAAAAAATGGAACCAATTTATTTATAAAATGAAAAACGTTTATTTATTCTTTCAAATCGAATTCTTCCAAAGTCCTCGATAGGAACTAGGAAGATTCTACTTGCTCTTGTAGACAAATTCACCGAGTGCCATGAAAGGTTCATATTCGCTGATCTTGATCTTGTGGCCGGTCCATATTAAAATCACAACTTTGGGTACAGATGAAACATCGGTTGTAGGATCTTCTGTTCACCTGCTTGATCTGTCCTCGCCGAGTCCAATTTCGGGGGACAGAGCTCAGGGCTAACTGCTTAATAACGCCCACAAAGCCTATTATTGTAGGAAATGCTATGAAACAAACGAAAGGACTTTGGATAGATCTATTGCGTCTGCCAGTCTTGCGTCTCCCAGTTTGTCACTATCCGCGCATATTACAAATCTATCATCAAAGGCAATCACTAGCCATTAGCTCAGTTTAGCCATAAGTAATGCTGTGATACATTCGTCGCCCCTTAGGCGTGAGCTTTTTGTTGTGTCACCAAGAAAGTCGGTTCTTATTTTTAGAATTGCTCCACGCAGAGAGATTCGTGATATAAATAAATAAATCTCATATATTAATCAAAACTCCCAACTTTAACTCTAATAGAGTGTCTAGTTTTAAGTTGAAGGCGGATCAAGTTAGGAATATAGCAACATTTAAAATTTTGTTATCCAAGGAATATTTTGGTGTTGTCCTGGGCAAATTCTTTCTCTTGTAAACTACTCTTATAAAGAGCCAATGGTGTTCTTTTCGTCCCTAGAAACACAACTGAGCAAAGCAAGAATATCGCCTTACCCGCCAATGTGTTGGGGCAAACAAGTAAGCAAATGCTTGCAGTCTTGTTCAAAAATCTTCGTGGTCTTAATACAATGATCCGTGATATATATATAGGGATTGATTTTCAAGTTTCTGAATATGCTGAAATCCTGTAAATTTATACCACGACAACATCAAGGAGTCAGATTAGCAAGATATGTCTAATTTGTTTGTAAAATTTATCGAACAATCGTATTTATCGTCTTATGCTTATGTCATAAAAAATTATGACATATTTCGCAACGTCCTTTTCTTGAGGGCCTGAATGGTTTGCAATATTCGGGATTCTCATGCTCACCCAGGTCGGGCGGCATTCTCTTATTCAGAAATTTGGAAATGTAGCCACATCATTACGCTTTCTAAAATTGCGGTTAAGGAAAATGCGAACAGTTGTAAGCTTTATTCCCAAGCTTTTCGAACAATTAATTGCGACCAGGCTGAAGCAATCAATGCCATTTGTGGTTTCCATTTAACAGCACGGTTTTGCTAAAAGCAAGAGTACATAGGGACGGAGCACTTATGCTCAATTCTTTATGCGAAAAAGAGACACACCGATCCAAGTGCGTCTTTTCAGAAGAGACGAAAAATTAACAACATTCGTTGAGAATCCCAACCCAACCTACGTAATGCAAATATTAAAAAGGACTTCTGAACAGATTCAATAAGGTCGATGTACACCTTATAACTTGGTGCCCATATAATCACTGCATATTAAAGAGTGCATCTAATCAGTATAACACAAAGCCTTCTAGTGACGTGCGGATCCGCAAGTTGTTTAGGCCAATGCTTGCCCACCGAAAGAATATGCAAATTGAAACTAAATTTCGAATCAATGCAAAATGACAACCTAGGTAACAACTGATAGATATCGGGCTACATCTAGATAATGATAACTTTTTGCAAATGTTTCGCTTTAAAGTCATAGCATTATGTTTACTTCAATTCGATAACTCAAAGGGATCGTCTTGGAGTAGAAAACGGTCACACAAAGCTTTTGGCATCGTCGGCAAACATCACCACATTAGTAAACAGAAAGAAGAGGATCAAGGTGACTTCCCTGCACACCTGATCGATCTGGCGAGAGATGCAGCCGTTAAAAATAAGACATTCAGCACGCTCGGATATGTACGATCTGATCAATTCAATTAAGTTAAGCCTTTTAAGCCAATTTCTCGACGATATGAAAAAGAAAACATGAGAAAAGGAGAGCAAAAGAAGGAAAACAAAACAAAACAAATAAAAAATAAAAGAAACAAACATTAAGCAAATAATAGGAAATTAACTTTTTCATTATCAACCGTCATGTATATGTGACACGTCCTTTGTGTCATCACAGCCCGCCGTCACAAGCATGTGATAGACGTTTATGAGCAATTTATTAAGATGTGTTCGAAAGGGGTTGAGTATTGAATACAATTCTTATGCTCTACAATGATAAAATGTATGAAAACCGGGATCGGTTCATCACCGACGATAAAGCATACGATTTTCTTAGTACGAAATGAAAACTCTCCTTATCATACAATCAATGCAAAATCTTAGGTTGTTATGCATGTTTTCCTCAACAAATCATTCTCATTAATGCATACAAAAATTTTTCTTAAGCTAGAGAAATAAAAAAAAAAAAAAAAAAAAACTCTCTCAGTTAATTTCTTTCTTTCAGAATCCACTGAACTTCATTCGGTATTTATAAACCGAATAAAATGAGAAATATTTATAACTTAAGAAGCTCATGTACACACACACCCATTAACAGTAACATTAGTTCATATGCATTGTAAACAATACTAGAAATAATTATAATTAAGCGCCTCAACGCAAAAGCAACGGATTAAGAAAAACAAAAAAAAAAATATTAAAATATTTGCCGACAAACAATATAATAAATAGCTGTTAGATTGTTGTTGCCGTCGTTAATACAAGATTGATGCAACATAATCTTCTCGAAAACAGAATAAACCAAACAACAACAAAAAAAAAAATCGAAAAGAAAAACAAAATGTCAGTCACACCGTTAACCGTAAAAGTATGGCTGTGCAGCCGACTGCCTGACTGGAGCTGAACTTTATTAAACACAAAATTATACAAGCTTCGAAGAATGGCATCACTTTTCAAGCATAAGTTAAAAAAAAACAAAACAAACAACAATAATAACAACAAGAACAAGAAGAACAATCAAAGGCGTAGTATAGAATAATAAAAAGCAACAAAAAAAAAAAGGCAATCAAAATCACAACAGGCCACCACTACTATGATTGTAAGGCTCTGTGTATTATCATCGCCAACATAATCGACATCAATAAAACGGCATTGATATCAATGTGTGGATATTTAAGAGATTTTCATTGTCTTTTCTCTCTCTGTCTACCTCTGTTTGCTTTCGCTTGTTCTATCTCTCTCTCTCCCATATATATAAATATATATATACATATATATAGATGTATATATACATATATACATATATACATATATATATATATATGTGTGTGTATATATATATATATATAAATATATATAAATATTGATTGATCTGCACACGTTTTAATGCTCCGTTGATTTTGCAAAAACATTATATTCGGATCGTTCAACGCGGCATCAGTAATTATTTTTTTATATTTCACTTAACTTATCCTCCATATCGAGAGATGTCGGCCTTCTTTCTTTTCGATAAGGTAGAAAACGAAAGTGTGAGTATACTCGGGTTTGTTGTGTGAGATTTTCCAGTGCAGGCGGAAGCAAATTGGCCAATGAAGTCATTCCGTTAAGCACTTTAATGGATCGCAATTGTGGAAAACTTTCTTTTTAGGGTGCAGGCACGAAACTCAATGCAAGGTAAAATAACATTTTACTGGTTGTCTAGGCTCCATGAAAACTTGTGGCGAGGTTTATTTAATTTTACACACAAGTATCTATTTGTTTGAGTAGAAAGAGAATTGAAATTTATCGCATTTTTTCATTATTTTTTATTCGCGTCTTAACAGAGAGAAAAGTAATTTTATTATTATTGTAATTTTCTTCTTTTTTTTTTTTCTCTTTTAATATTAAAAATTTATTATTTATTATCATTAATTTGGTGAGAGAATAAATTCCAAGACTTAAGTCGTAAAGCACTAGCATCTAAGGCTATCGGATTTAGTGAATCCTCCACCGCACTTGAAATTTGAAACCATGATCATTGAGTGGTTAGTTGAGTCTTTTCGCCTACTCGGCCAGTCAGGCGAAAGATGTTAAAAAATTGAAAACAATTCTTTTGCTCAATTATTCCGAAAGATGAAAATAAACTTTGAGCCGTGAGGTCCTCAGCCCACTGAACGAATGGCTGAGTTGAAGTAGTAATAACTGAAGAAGACAAGGCCTTCGATCTTTGTTTATCTTGGGCTAATTAATTAAATGATTTTTCTTAATTTGCTATCGAGGCTGAAATTACATTCTCTTACGAAAATTACAACCTGGGAAGCTGAAAGCAATCTGATGGCAGTTTTCTTAGAAAAATTTTCAATGTCTTTAGTCATTTCTTAGTCTAAGCCTTAATAATAATAACCTCTTAATCCCTAAGCTAATGTCGAAACATCAACTTACCTCACTTTGTTTTATAAATTCATTAATTTGTTATCTTTTGAGCATTCACTCTTCGGGTATGCTGGTCTTCACTTTTCTTCTCCTTTGCGATTATATCGCATTTGTTTTCAAAGTCTCAGGTTAGCATTTAATAAAAGAAGTTAGCGGAATAGTTGAACAAAAATCGCTTCTTGACAATATTCCATGAACTAACCTGTAAGCCATAACTTCCCCATCGATGGGGAGATCGAGAAATGATTTGAAGCAAGTGAAAACTTGTAAATTTGTGTTACAGGTATACATATATATACAGAGTTTTGCTGACGATCTTTTAAAGTTTAATTAAGTCAACAAACGCAAAGTAGTCGCTCTAGGAAGCTGGTAGTCCCAAAATATTGACTGGCATGAATGGCCCTATGCGGAGGGGCTTGTTCTCAATAATTGTCTTTAATTTTACAAAGCTGTTTATAATTGTGATGAGATCTCATAGGCAGACGGAGATCAATGCATTTTCTACAGAGAATGCATTGATTTTAAACGTTATGTTTGTTCTTAGACCCTTATCTCTTAAAGTGCTATTCTTCTTTTTCTTGTACATTGTTGATGTTATTGCAGAAGATATTATTGTGCACTGGCGTAGTTATTGTTGTTAATATGTTATTACTCAAAATGTTGTTGTTTAATATCAATTTGTGAGCTTGAATGTTATGTCCCTCTTTCTCCCTCTCACTCCCTCTCTCTCTCTCTCTCTCTCAAGTTGTCTACAGGGCACACTTTGATTATGTCCATCAGAGTCACTGACTGACTGCTTGCCAATTTATATGAATGCAAAATAAATGCAGTGAAGATGATGTTTTTAAATGTGGTGATGAAGTGAATTGAAAAGCTTGTGCATCGATTCATTGGTCTGCCAACAGCCTCCGGGGGTACCTTTGGTTAATGCTGATCACAAAATGAATATTTATTTGTGTGGTTTTGTGGTTAGTAAATATTAATAAAATGAAAAAAAAAAAAACATATTTGTGTGGACGATAAACCAAATAGGATTACGGTTTACTTTAGATTCTTGGTAAGTTTTCTTTACACACTCTCTCCCCTCTTCTGTCAGAAAGCACTTTTAACTGGGCAGCGATCATGTGTTTGAAAGTTAGTTTTCGTTTTCGTATCCCGTTCAAAAGAACTGAAAACGAAAGCGATAGTTAAAGTGAGTATACATGGTCACCCCAAAGTTCTTTACTTATTTCATGTGTAGCGGTTTTTTTCTTCCCTCGATCACTTCGCATTTGCCCGTTTTTTGAACGCACTTTGCCGATGAAAAGAAACCGAAAAACGTAATAAAATGAAATTATTAATATTTGGCAGATTGATTGTCTTGATGCACATTGCAGTCGCTGTGTGTGTGTGCATTGTTTTTTCCTCCTCTGTACTACAGTATAAGTAAGCTATTTAAAGTTATACGCGCAACCAAACCGGATTGTTTTTAAAATCTTTCATTATTTTTACAACTTTTTCTTCTTCTTTTTTTGCGATGGTTTTCGTCTTCACAACCAACCATCTAAGATAATAAGTTTGTTCATGATTTTATATATTTCGGTTTATTTTCAGTAAACAATTTATTCGAGTTAATTTAAGCGGCTACTGTCTTGATATTTCCGATCGTAATAATAATGCTGGCAGCACCGTACGATACATCTTTACAACATTTTAATGCATATAAGTACGTGTTGTGGAACTTGATTTCTTTGATAACGCAATTGCATATTTTGGCCAAAAAAAGACGACCGACCGAATGGGAGGCGTAACACAAATAACAAATTTTTCAGTTTTAAACGAACGAGAAATGTTCGCAAAATATTACCTCAAACTTTTGATTCATTTTTTGAAAATTAAAAACATTACCAGCTTCAGTGTCTTCTTCTTTTTGCACAAATTCAAGCTATAGAAAATGAAGAAAGGAGACCGTTACAAGCATTTTCTGATTACTCGGGTTAGTTTATATAGGGACCTAAAATTGTCTAACAGCCTTGTGATAGGAAGCGATTCCTAGCCTTAACATGGCTCTACGACACTGGTAATAAAATTAAATTAACTTCTTGATGTGATCATTTTAAAGATTGTTGCAATGTTGCAATTTTTCTTCTTCTTCTTCTTCTTCTTAAAAAAATTAAGTTACATGTGTCTCTCTAACTATCCAATGGCTGATCTGCCTCTTTGTGAATACTTGATATACAATAAGTAATGATTTTGTAAAATTACATTGGTAGTCCAAGGGCCAGGAAACCTGCAATGTCCACCTTATGTTAAGTGCTTGCAATGCATTTTTGTTTTTAACTTAGCAATCTTGGTTTGCTAAGAATGCATCTCTGCATGACTGATATGTCAAATTCGCGCAAGCAGAGAGATTATTTTTGACATAGTTTTTAGCTTTCCGCTTTGTCGTGGTTTTTCCACGATTGTTTCCAATTTCTACTGTCGGTCAGCAGTTAGATGGCAACAAACAATTTTAAAGAAGTCGCCCAGCATTAATCAATAGGAAGGGTATGATCCTTCAGCACGACGATACTAGACCAGACGTAATTGATCCGGCACAAAATGGAAGAGCTTGGCTGGGACGGTTTGATGACTCCACAGTATAGTCTTATTCTTATCCCGCGAAACTATCGTTTATTTCGTTGTCTGCGAAACTTCCATAATGATCTAGAAGCTGGTTGGAAAGAGAACTGCGAAAATCACTTAGTCAAGTCTCTTCCCGATAAAGCACCGAAGTGCTACGCAGATGAAATTACGAAACTTTTCTAGTAACTGGCAAAAAACTGTAAATAATATTCGCTATTGTTTACTTAAATAAAATTTGTTTCAAATAAAAAAATTTAATGAAAAATTTAAATATTTGAAAATGTTCCCCAAACATAGCAAAACGCCAGTTCTATTTATATAATGTAGACTATCAATCAAGCAATCTCTCGCGATCCCTTTGAAAAATGAGTCGTAAAAATTAAGTAAACTGGAGAAGTAAACTCGTTCGTGGCAGTTAACGGGTTGAAGAAAAAAAGATACTTTAAGTATTATGTCAAACATTAGTTCTGAAGGAATGTTGTTCCCCGTTGGACCCCGAAAATCAAAAATTACCAAACCTTGCAAGATTTAATGTCCGCCACGAATAGAAAACTGCGATGTTTGCGTATGCTACTTTCTTTCTCGTAACTGTTTTAATTGTAGGAATATTTAAAGCGTTTTTATGAAAGCACTTCATTTAAACATTTGCGGCAACCACTTGGCCTGAGCTTCGAAAATTTATCCATTTATTGAATCGCCATCTAAACTAAGAGGATATGAATGTGCGTTTAAACCTAACTATGGCAGTTTTAAGGAATTCAACATAAAAGCAAATTTACAAGATAAGGAAACTGATGTTCCGCTGATTGCATAATTTGTATATAAATTTGAAGATAATAAATTTCTGATACTTTATAAGGTGTTTGATTCGTCCTATATCGATATGCAAACCGTTGTAATAACAGGATTTTGTAATAACATAGCGAGAAAAAGAAGTAAAATGCCTGAGCCGTATATTTTCTGCATCACATGACTTCCAAGAATTAGGTGGCTACATACTAGGTCAAGTAAAAGCCTAGGAATAATAATAAAAATTTTCTTAATTAATGCCATATACTAATTGATATATTTGTAGTGCGGGAAGAGAAACTAGGATGTGAAGGATTACAACTGAATTTAACAGGAGTTTGACCAGTCAAGTAACATACCTGGCTGTCTCTCTTACATTGTTGCAAATTAAATGAATACTAAATAACGAATTTCCGAGAACCTTATGTTAATCAACGAACAGTGGAGAACAATAAAACTACTAATGACCTTCTTATTCATTGGTATTTTGTATTCAACCCTTTCGTGAATTTCTCCTCACTCTCTCTCTCTCTCTCTCTCTCTCTCTCTCCCTCTTGAATTTCTATCTTGTAGAACCGTAAATATTCTTGAGTATCATTGCAATTAGAAAAAGGCAGAGAACGACACCATTTTTAGGCGGCTCGAAGATAGAAATAAAAAGGAGTCATGTGATCGCACAACAGCTCCCTTTTATTTAATTTTTCTCTTTTTTACATTCTTCTTTATTTTGTTTTCTTTTTTTATCTTTTCACTCTTATCTGTTTTGTATTTTTTTATATGAATTTTTGTATTTTTATTGAATATTCTCCATATTTGGTTTCTAGTGTCTCTTAGAGAGTTGTGCCGCTAGCGGTCTATAAATATTGTTAAATGACTGTTTAAGCGTTTAATTGTTTACCCCCCATTGGTTTTCTAAACCATAAATAGAAATGAAGGTAAACGGCAACAACTGCAATAACAAAGACAAAAAGATCTCAACATGCATATAAAACAGATACGGATCAAATTATAGAAAGGCCAAGTCTATACTATATAAACAAACACACACACATACATGCATGCTTAAGAATATATAATTTTCTATATACATATGTATATGAGTATAATTAAACAAAAAAAAAAAAAAAAAGAAAAACACGTGTATCTATGTATGTATGTTGCTTACACAAAAGCATATTCGTACATATATACACATGCCATAAAGGGACAATATTAAGAGAATTTCTGTGGCTGTACAGAAAAAGAAAAAGAAGAAATAAATTTCTTTTCAAGTAACAGCTGGGAAAGTGACAACAACAATAATCGTTTGAGTGTCTAACTATATGTCCATGTATTTTTATGTTTGTATATACATAGTTTTATGAATATTTTTTTTGTTTTGTTTTTTTTTTCCAAAAATTGATTGTATGATTATATTGAACGTAAGCACTTTTTTTCTTCTTTCATATTCATGCCATGGAGTGATCGTAACGCTTATTATATAGAGTTAATGACGTCAATTTCGTAAAGTGAATATGAGCACAAATTTGGTAACAGGTGCAGTCCAGTCATAGCATTTCGATGCCTTAACACATTTGATTGGTTACAGAAAAAAAAAAGCAGAGGAAATGAAACGAACAAATTGCATTTGTTTGGTTGATTGGTCGGTCGCCTGATATTATTAGTAGTTTCCTCATAATTTATGATTTTTATCAATTTCTCTTTCGACTAAATTATAATAACGTAGCCTATGTTGGTTGCTTTTCTTTCATTGTTTCTCATTGTCAAAGATAATAATTTAAATAATATATTTATATATATATATATAACGGAAGCATATGCTCGACAACATCTTTAAAGATCTTTTTATCAATTTGAGCATTTTTTTCGATGTCTTACATTACTTATACCGAACGTGACGTTGACTGTCAAAATATTTAGACATTCAATCATTCTCCTAATGGTTTATTTCTGAAATGCTTAACAGCTCGACCTGACATGCATATGAATGCTTATAACACCTATGAAAGCTACGCAGGTAGCCTTCAGACGATGCTTATCAAAAATAATAAAAACTCCTTCTCTCATCTTTCACACATAATGACTAAAGTTTTTAAGCTAATATAGGAAAAGAACTCGCTCTTACCTTACGATTAAAAACAAAGGGAGAAGGAAAAAATTCGAATTTCACTTTTTTTTTTTTCTTGTTTAGCAGAAAAATGATGAGAAATGATGCAAATAGTGATCCAAGGGAATAATGCGTGATCTTGCTAACAAGTATTGCTCGGTCGTTTCTAAGCTTAATAATTATTTTAGAAGTTTTTTCTGACGTTGACTGTCAAAATATTTAGACATTCAATCATTCTCCTAATGGTTTATTTCTGAAATGCTTAACAGCTCGACCTGACATGC